>CAOLHI010002267.1:0-276803 GCA_948474755.1 Ctenosaura bakeri
TCAGCAAAATGATTTGGCAAATGGCTTTCCTGTATACTAAGGAAAGAGAAATAGAAGAGACAGATATTAATGATTCAGGAAGGAAATGAATTAGTTGTGGAAAATGACAAAATTTTGAGTCTTTTATAATTATTTTACAGACTTATTTAAAGAAAATCATTTAGAAATACAGAAAATTTGAGACAAATTTCAGATGATAAGCAACAAAAACAGAACATGCTAATTACTTTAGAAAAAGTATCAGCATCAATTAAAAGAGCCAAAAGAAATAAAACAATGACCAGACAGAATTTCTGCAAATTATAACAAGCTTTTTAAATAATTTTGCATTTATATGAAGAATACCTTTAATTTCATTTTGAAATCCAAGAAAATTCCAGAGTTTGAGGGAACAGCTTTAATGTTTCCTCAGACTCTGGATTTTCTTGGATCCTTTGATCCTCAAAGAATGAAAAGATGAAATCAAATCCAGTAATTTTCTACCTATTTCACTTTTGAACTCAGACTACAAAATTATTACATCACTTCTGGTTGAGACATTCAGAGAGATTCTATAAGAATTCATGCATGAAGACCAGATGGTTTTTCTTTTTACCCAAAAGACAATTAAAAAACAACTTAAGAGATGCAATGAACACCACTGAATATTTGAATAGACATAAAGAAAAGAAAGCAGTACTAATTTTTCTTGATGCTCAAAAAGCATTTGACTGTGTGAATTGCGATTTCATGATGGTGGCCCTGGAAAAAATAAATTTAGGAAACCAAATTAAAAAAAGAGAGCAGCTGACAAATCTTTTTGCAGTTCTTTTCATATCTTGCTAAAGAGTGCTTTTACTTGCATTTCTGGGATTGGATCTCATCTAGATCTGCCTCCTCTTGTCCTGTCAATGCCATCATAAAGTGGTCTGGGTAGCCTACTACTATTTTATGCAGTGGCTGGCTTACAAGGCCTCTAAGCAGTGACTGGCCTACTAGGTCTTGTTGCGATGGCTGGCTCTTAGGGAGACAAAAATAATGTTAAAACTCTTTTTTCCACCATTGACAACCACACTTTTGATACTTTGGTGCTCTTTGGGATGTATGGTCAAAGTCCAGATCAATTTAGCAGGATATCAGTAATGAAAATGGGTGAAGGGGTGCAAAGGACAGAAATGATACCACCATTACTCTCTGCTGTCAGCCATGCCCCCCAGTTGGGACTGAATTATCAAGATAATCTCTGGGGGGGAAAACCCATCATCTGGATGAAACACAACTAATTAATGAAGATACACTTTGTTTTAGGCAAGAATGGTATCAATATGTGGAGTGAAGGCCTGGTGTAGTAGTTTTAGTGTTGGACTATGACTCTGGAGACCACAGTTCAATTCCCTGCTTGATCATGGAAACCCACTGGGTGATCTCGGGCATGTCACACACTGTCAGCCCCACAAACCCCATGACAGGTATTTCTTAGGGTCACCATAAGTTGGAAACGTCTTGAGGCACACAACAACAGCAAACCAAATGTGACACCTATTTACAATTAGCAAAATAGCCAGTAGAGGGGCCTGGTCTTGACTGGGACACTAGTAAGAGAAGGGGAACTTCTACTTCCAGTTGCCATAGTCTTTATCTTGATAAGCCACCACCTATTTGACACCAGCTATTTACTCTACCAATCCCATAATGGAATTGTTAATTGCACTTAAAACACGCACATGCCAATCATGGAATTGGTTACTGTATGGATAATACAACAAAATGAAATGCACAAATATAGGATGAGTGACACCTGGCTTCAAAGCAGTACACATGAAAAGGATCTAAGGATCAAGCTAAACATGATTCGACAATGTCATGTGGCAGCTGAAAAGCCAATGCAGTTCTAGGCTGCATCAACAGGAATACAGTGTCCAAAAAAAAAAGAAAAAAAAAGCAGTAATGCCATCCTATTCTGTTTTGGTCAGACTTCACCTGGAGTACTGTGCCCAGTTCTAATACCATAATTCAAGAAGGATATTGGCAAGCTGAAATGTGTCCAGAGAAGGTCAGTCAATATTATTGAAATCTGAAAACCAAGCCTTATGAAGAATGACTTAGAGATTTGGGTATGTTTTTCTTGGTGAAGAGAAGTTTTAAAGATGACATGCTAGCCATTTTTAAATATCTGAACGGCTGCTGTGTAGAAGATAGAGTGAGCTTGTTTCCTCCAGCTTTAGAGACTAGAATAAGAACCAACAATCTCAAATTAAAGCAAAGAGATTCCACTGAAACATTAAATGACTTCTCTACTGTAAGAGCTGTTTGGCAGTGGAACAGACTGCCTTGAAAAGTGTTGGACTCTACTTTTGTGGAAGTCTTTAAACAGAGGTTGGATGGGCACCTTTCAGGAGTGCTTTAATTGCGTATTCCTGCATGGAAAGGGGGTTAGATTACATGGCTTCCAGCTCTTAAGATTCTATGATACTTCTAGTTCAGCCCTCATTGATGGACAGCTGAATGCATGCATATAATTCATCAAATGGCACTGTGTTTGCAATAATCTGAGGAACCTGCAGTGTTTGTTCTGAGACAGCTTGCTAACATGGATTGCAGTCATCTATAGACCACCAGCTCTGAATAAAGCACTGTTAAAAAGCCTCCAAAGCAAATCTAATCTAGTATTGCAATGTAAAAACAAACAGTAAGTTCTAGGAAATGGAACAGCCAGACCAAACATTCCCTTGTTGGGCTAAGCCTGCAATGAGCCTACATGTCTCCTGCACTGGCTGGCTTTCCTATATGGGCACAAGGAATACACATGTGTTGCTACATCCTCTTCTAATGAAGTGAAGAGGGAAGAGTGCAAGTTTCAGCATCTGTTCAGCAAAAACATGGGCACAGCTTTGAACTGTAATTCTTCATTCTCTTTGGTTACTGAACACAATAAATTCTGGATCAGTTTAGTTCCATCTATGGACACCAATCTTTCAAGTGAACCTAGGCTGTCTTCCATTTACCAGGCTTATCAGTCATGAAATAGTGCTGCAACACAACTTTAACACAATGCACATCTCACTGGAGAAAATACCTTGAATTCCAAATCGGATGTTATCATGGTAAGACCCAAATCAGAGCAAGAAAGTTTCGGTAACAGTTTGTGGTCTACTGCTCTTACCCCTGCAAACTCTTCCTCTCCTGTCCCTTCCCTTGTGTTCAGATTAAACAAGGTCATTAGAAGGCCCATTCCCCTTGGCCTTTGTAAGATCCCTCCTATTGTTTTCAGAAGTTTGCAGGGGTATTTAAGGGGAGTTAAATGGGAGGGCCCCCTCTAACTCCTGAAAATAAAAGCATATCCCATTTAGATCTTGATAGCAGAAGTGAGGCCAACCAAGATGAAATTGCCTGGAGAACTGAGAAAGGATTACCACTGTGTGTCACAGTCTTAGGGCCTTTCTGCACTACACTGTTATAATGCTAATTCCACTTTCAACATCCTGAGGAATTCTGGGTTGTAGTTTACTGAGGCCAAAGAGCTCTCTGGCTAAGGATTCTAAATGCCTTTCCCTAAACTGCAAACCCCAGGATTCCATAGGATGTTGAAAGTGGAATAATAGCATTATAACAGTGCTACTATTTAATTAAACTACACTTTGCCATGCTTAAGACAGGATGTGGGCTTTCTGCAGTTATATAGGCTCAGCCTGAAATAAAGCAAATACTGAGAATAAGGAAAAAGAAAACCTGGCCTGTGGTGAAGCCACATGCAGCAGTGGCAGGGAATCAGATTGCTTACAGCCAATGTTTCAGTCAGTTTCACATACCGGTAAATTCTTTCATAACTCATTCCCTTCCCTTTCTGCAATAATCTGTGACTTGCTTGAATCCCCACAAAAATAATATATGAATATGTATTTTTCTCATAAAATGCACATTTCAAAATACTTTTTCCTTTTAAATATGCACTTTGGTACCTTTGAGGTGCTGAGAAACACATAGCAAAATTCAGAAAATTGTGAAATTGAAAAGATAACTGCATTCTGATTTGCATGTGAGTAAGGTGTGGATGAGGTCATTTCACTTATATACCTGAGTACTGCTACTTAGCATATCATTTACTTTAGATGCGGCAGTTCAGAATCACTAAAAAACTTGAAGAAACTAAATTGTTTTTAAAAGAAGATCATAACAACACTTCAGCACTTCTACTGGAACACAGAGGTCTCTTTAGCAATCTTTCTTTCATTCAGACTTATTAAGGTTTTATTTGCTGTTGCTTACCCAATGGTGGAGTTGAGAAATCCAGTGACTGCTGAAAACTGAGGCCAGTCAAGTTCATTGGTAAATGCCTCAGGAAGGTTGAAAAATGCTTTCTGAAACAGAAGTGAAGAAATCAGTATGGCTTTGCCTTATCATAGCAAACTTTAGTAACAAGTTAGCTTGAAAAGAATGAAGGGATGTTTCAGAACTTGAAAATATTGTTAATAAGCTTAATCAAATTGAATACTGTGAGTTATCAAGTATTACACATCAGGCATCAGTTTAACTGGAATATTTGAATGTCTATACTTGGGGTGCTGGGAAGAAATCACAGACCTCTTCCCACATGGCTTTATTGCTAGAGATCAGGTGGGTCTTGAGCAGAAAATGGCTGCTTTCACAGTCATCTTATAGGGTGACATGACTAAATTTTCAGCCGAAGAAGAATCAGCCGACAATGGATGGAGGTGGGACAGCTGAATATTGCTCCCACAGATCAGAAAAGTTGTTACTAGGTTAATATGATTCTTGAGAACCCTCTGCCTTGGAAGAAGCAGTTTTTCTGCAACTCATTAACAATCTGAGATACTGTAAGGTAAACTCTGGTAAAAATATAAATTAGACTATCTTAGAAACACTCTTGATAGAGGTGAAGACACTTGTCCAGCAATGCTGCTGACATTGAGCAGGTCTGGGATAGATCACTATATGAATATCAGACCACCTGGGAATTCTATCTATGCTACCTTGAACTCCATCTTGGGAAAAACAGAGACATATAACTGTAATCAATAAGTGCTGTCTTTATACTTTGTGTATTCCAGGACTGAGGCCCTTTCTGCACCTTACCTTCATCCCGCAATGTCCCAGTGTCATCCCAGCAGTGCCTTCACCAGGATGGGAGTGTGTCCTGAATGCTCCCCTCAGCACCTGGCCAGCTGCCGGTCTTTTCATGTGCTGCACTGAGGAAGGAAGTGCCTAGATAGCACTTCTACCCTTTCTGCACAGCCCCAGCCAATGCAATCATCACACGAAAAGGGCCTATTACTGGACTTTTTCTGGCAATAGTATACTACATGACTGCAATGGCTGGGGATGCAACAGGAATGGGACTGTGATGACACCGTGCAGTAGCATGTGTCGTGAACCAGCTTCAACATGTCCCTATGCTGTCATGGGGCTGTCATGCAGAAATGGCCTGAGACTTGGCATTTAAAGCAGATTTCAGGGTTAAGCAGAAATGAGTCCCAGATCACTGCCATTTCCAAGGCTGGCCAAAGACATCTTGCTGCCTAATGCAGAGGACATGATGGAACCTGCAACCCATCCCATGCCATACATATCAGCTAACAGGACTGGAACTTAAATCTTACTTTAATAGTGATGACAGGACAGCATCCTGCACTGCATCTAAGGGCAGAGCAGTTCATGGGCTGCACAGCGAACTGTGTTACACACAGCTCTCTGCTCTCCCACATCTTTCCACTTCTCTGAATCCTCACCTCAAAATGCTGCCTGAAGCAGGTGCCTCTCTCTGCTGGATAGTAGGGCCAGCCCTGTTCATTTCGTGACTAGAGAGTTAAAAGTTATAGGAGTGGGGAAAGGTTCCAGGTCTGAGATCAGAGCACATAGCCCAAGGCATGGCACTAAAAGACCATTTAAAATTGATCAAAATAGAGGAAAATGTTTGTATAAAACTTGGACTATGTGGTCACTCAATCCATGTAAAAGAAATGCTGACACAGTTTAAGAGCTGGCTTGAACACATCACTTTCATGCTCCATTGTCCTTGTGTGCCATCATTACCAGTGTTGTTACCATATTTATTAGACATGTTAATCTCAATTGTCACTGCCTCTGATTTATTACATTCATCACCTGCTCTATCATCAGTGTCATTTCTATAATCATTTCTCATAAAGCATTAACAAAGAAAAACAACTGCTAATCTAGAATACTTAAATCTTTTGGGCTTTCAAAAGAGAAAATGAAAACTGAGAACAATGCTGATTTTGTGCAGCAAGGGAAATAGCAATTAAAATACAAATAGTGATCATGGTTGATCTTGTGCTAAGCTTTCAGCCTTGGGGATAAACTGTATATTATATTATTCACATACTTCCCTGTTAAGTGCAAGGTTTTCTTTCACGAATTGTCACCACAGAAGACCTGATCCATTCCTTACCATGCTGGTAAGGATGGGTTGAGGAACTGAACACTCACCTTTCTGCCCTTGTGTCAGCAATTTATAGTTGAAAGAAAAAACCTTCCATTGTATAAAATGCAGTGATGTATTTAAGTCTTCTACTCCAAGTCTCAAGTCTCTACTTTCAAGTCTCAATTCAAGTTTTAAGTCAAGTCTCCAGTCTGGAAGCCAACTTTATACCCTGACCAAAATTCCAGAATTATTAGATAGAATGATATAAATTCAGTTTTAACAATGTAAGCAGTCGGCTCTCCACATTTGCAATTTTGCCATCTGTAGCTTCGGAAATAGGGAATAAGATTCTATCTTACTCTCTACACCACTGATAAAATGCAAAGTGCAATTAGAGGGCTAAGTATAACGCTGATCAGAGGCAGGCAGAGTTAAAGCAACCCATCTTTTCACATCAGGGACTTTATCCAGATCAATCTCACCTAACTGTTTGTAAAAGAAAACACTTGTATTGAGGGACAAACTATATAGTTATTGACATCCTGTGAAGTTTAGCAGTGTCTTTCACCTGTCAAATATTCCATTTCAAATTGACTGCATTTGATCAGAACTTTGTTTGGCTTTGCTGTCCAGTTTTAGACATTTTGGTTAGCATCCTTAATCTGTAGTGATTCATATGTAGATTTGTTCTTGAACATGCATGTTATCCCAGAGTATGGCCAATGGGATGTGTGATGGATCCCCTCTCCAGATTATATCATTCATCTTGTCCTTTTATACTTTTACACTTAAGATCCCTCCCTGAATCTGGTACTCAGGCTCCAGGAGGATCGCTATTGGACAAATGGTTGTGGTGGTTAACGTTGGGTTCAGCTTGTTAAATGCGACTAATTCCCTTTATTAACTCTTATCTGAAAATATATCTAGACACAGAGGTAAAGAACAAAATAGCAATGGTTTATGGTATAACACCCAAACTAAACAAGCTTTTTGCTGGCTCTATACACAGTTTTCCCTGAACAATTTCCACACTCTCTGCTCCCACCAAACCAAATGTCCCTACTGTAATTTTCTCAGTATCTGGCCCTAGACCTAGCCACTTCCCTATTCCTAACCGGCCCTGACCTAATTGGCCCTCTCAAAATTGAATCCATTCTTATCTGCCCCTTGTCCCTATCCCTTTTTCTAACTCGCCATGTCTAACACTTTGACAAGTCAGTTTCGTCCAAGACAGTGTGGTGTAGTGGTCTGAGCACTGGACTACAACCCTGAATACCAGGGTTCGATTCCCTGCTCTGAGTGACCTTGCACTAGTGACATTCTCTCAGCTTCAGAAAACCTCATGATGGGGTCACCATAAGTCAGAAATGACTTGAAGTCACAAAATAACAAACGCTTTCCTCCATAGGCCATTCCCACAGCATTCCAAAGGCTGCAATTGGCTGGCTTTACTGAGGCCATCAAGACTAATAGTTTAACCCTTCTTCACAGAGTGAAATAAATAATCACGTACACTGGCTTTAATCCTCCCCACACAGTCCACTATTATGCACTTGGCTCTAGTCTGTGACTTCTAGCAAAAAACTGAATAGTGCCTACCACTTTGCATTCAAGCATAACCAAGAGGTTGGATGCAATGACCTGAAATGGCATAAATGTCTGTAATAAATTACTTTAAAAAATGAGGGGAAATATTAATTTTTTCAGAGTATAAAACAATGCATTCTAGTTCTTTTTAGAAGTTATTTTTGAAGGGCATTTTTAGAGACATGGGATAGGAGATGGGAGTCTTGGTAAGTTATCTGAAGATTCAAGCTGGATCCTGTAAGATTTCCCTCTCCTCTGGCAGCATACAAACCATTCTATATTCTTCAGGATAGACTCCTTCTAATCTTCCACAGAGATGGGGGCAGAGGCTGAAGGAGGAGAAGGAAACCTATCTGTGTTCTTAGATTCTGTGTTCTTAGATTCTGAGGATCCAAGGCATTTAGCAAACTGATAATTAAATTTACTGTCTCAACAGTGAAGAACTGAAGCTAAAATTCACTTTCTTTTTGTTTAAAATAGGTAAACTTACTAAACTGAAATGTATTCTCCCT
This sequence comes from Ctenosaura bakeri, assembly GCA_948474755.1. Classification (NCBI taxonomy): domain Eukaryota; kingdom Metazoa; phylum Chordata; class Lepidosauria; order Squamata; family Iguanidae; genus Ctenosaura; species Ctenosaura bakeri. The sequence goes on from CAOLHI010002267.1 coordinate 8,482, forward strand.
CTCTGAAACTCATTTTTGGCCAATTTTGGATCAAATAAGTGATTATTTTTCTTATGGCCAATGTGAATACCCTTCCATTTTCTTTAAAAACAAGTTATTAAAAACAAATGATTAATTTTTTTTAAAGAAATTAAAATTAAAAACCAATAACTGAAAAACCTCAGTATTGTGATGCATTTTGCAACAATGCCCAAACATACATAGGTACAGCACCCAAAAACTGACTTGGGAAAGAGTGTTGTTATAGTTTCTAAAAATTAATCAGCAGAACCTCTGGCCTCAATCACTTTCACAGCTACTTGCTGCCCCAAATAGTTTTATTAAAGCATCAAGCCCAAAACATCTGGAAATAATTTACAGGAAAGGTGCGGACTAGAAGGGTTGAAGGAAGTGGTTCAAGAATAGTCTGCTTTCCATGGGGAGAAGTTTGGACCTGAGCTCATTAGTTCTCAAAAGCTCAGTTCATACATAAACAGTCTGAATCAAGAAATTATAATTTGTTTATGCACAAAAAAGTTTCAGTCTGAGAAAATTTGAAAAGACCCTCCTGTTCCTCACCTTCTGTCTTTCTCTTATGTGGTTGGTTGCAGTGAGGACCTCCTGGTTTCTTAAACTAGAGTTAAGCCACAGTTTCCAGTATGTCCAAACCAGAAATGTTTGCTTAAAGGATTCTCTCTAAACCAGAGTGTCAATCTGTCTTCTGCCTCTGGTTCTTTTGCTAAGAGCCTTATAAATAATTCAAGCCCCTTTCTAACCTTTGTATCCTAATGATGGACTTGCAATAATTTTTTTTTGCTAGCAATAAAAAATAACCCTACTGCAATCAGCTAAGAAAAAATAAAACACATGGGAGCAACAGTCCACATGTATACTACCAACAAGTTGCACAAATCCTTTCTTTTCTAAAAGAAAAGTTTCTGGTCTCTTCAGTATATCAATATATGCTGAACATCTCCCATAATGGATTGTAACAATGAATTATTATCATGGAAACTTCTTCAAGAAGAAGTGATCATTCCCAGAAAAAAATAAATGACATTTCTGCGTTTACTTTCATTGAGCATTCTTTGTCACAGAAAAGAAAGTAAATTCTCAGGCAGTCAACTGGCACCCCACAGTAACAATGAGCAAAATGACATACTCTTGACATCTGTGATGCTGTCACCCATTCAGGAGGGATGTGAAAGTGAGCTGCAGCTGAGTCTCCCAGAATAATGACTCCCTTGGACTCTGTGCCTGAGGACGGAATTTTGTTAATAATTTTAAAACTCTCATTGACTTTTCTCGTTTTGCAAAGTTATATGTGGCAGCAAGCACAGCCACATTAAAACCCATGCAACATCATTAGTGCAAAAAGGGCAATAAAAACAATGAATTGGCCATTTGTGTTCATTTCCAAACAGGGCACAAGATTTTCAATTTCATCCGCACTATAAATAACTTAGAAGAAATGAATGCATCAATCAGTTTTACAAACAGTGCATGCTAAATTAGAGAAATTTCTATTAGGCTTCTTTTAAGGCTCAGATTGGTACTTGAATGTGGACTCTGTTGGGAGAAACATAATTTTTTAGTATCTGCTATACATTCAATAAATTCAAATCACTTAGAGAAATCAGTGTATTAAAAGTGTAGCCCTCCGTCTGGTCTATTAGGTGAAAATTACAAGACGCTGATAAACACTGGCTGCTCCACTGCACCTACACCTTAAAAATGGACATTGCTTAATAATATCTCATGACATGTAATCCAGAAATGAGAAGCAGCGGAGCTCAGCCACTATCTATCAATGATTCCATGATGCTATATCACCACACTGAACAAAAGAAGGCAAAATGTGATTTGTAACTTATTTTAACCAGCCTCATCATGGCAGAGCTACAGCATTCTAGGCCTGGGGGTCAAGTTTATGACGTGATGGATGTCTCAGATCATGAAATGGTTCAAAGTTTGTTCATATGTTGCAAGTTTGACTCGTGTGTTTTGCTTTAATGACTACACTATCTACCTTCACTTTTTGAAATGATCGCATTGGCTCATTCACATTTCTTTGTAAAAATTATGGTATGTGATAATTTCATCATTTATCTGTAGCATTTACATATATTTATATACGTATAGACTATGCCTATTGTTTTGTCATAAACACAGAGGCACCCAGTCATACAAACATAATTTTAGAGAACTGATAAACACACTCTAACAGTTCTGGACAATAGTAACCAAACTTTTATAAAATAAAAACTCTACAGGTATTTTCTCAGTTGTATTTTTAAAAGTAAAGGACATACCATTGCAGAATTTCTGCTCATAGGGGATGCCATCTTGGGGATCCACACCCTAACAGGGCAGAAGACAAAATCAAAATCTGAATGCTCCCATGACATTCATTAATTTCTGCATTTCATATTTTCTTTTAGTAATTGTACCAACAATCTATCATTACTAAAAAAATAAAAACAGTCTAATCTTCTAGAACAGTTTAGATTCAAGAACATGAAATGTTAGACACCTCCCCATCTCAATGAGGACTGCTATTCCATGGTGTTGGGAATCAAAGTTCCCTAATGTGCTGCCATCAGATGCACAGGACAACAATTCAGTTCTTCCCCCACCTTTGACGATTATGGGAACCATTCATCAAATCTGGAGAGAACCAGATTGAGGAGGGTCAATAAGAAGTATTGTTTCACCTAAATACTTTATATAAGCTAGTAATTTCCTCCTCATTAAAAGGTGGATTTTTTTTTCCAGATAAAGGGATCCAACATGACTTACACAGTAGCAATCCATTGCTAAGCAACCTGATTAAATTTTCAATGATAAAATGAAAATTGTATCATAGTAAGCTACATTAACCAGATCAAGAGAATAATGTCTGACCAAGAGGGCTTACTCAAGAATGTTGGGGAGGAGCACGTTTCAAGGTCATGAAGGAGATCCCTGGTAAACCCAGACAATTCAGGACTGCTGGGGGAGGTGTAGGCTAAACCATCCACTTCCCACCACATACCCCAGTTGGGATTCTGCTTTTTTGCTGTCATTAGAAGCACAGAAGCAGTACTTCTTGTTCCTTCAGCGTCACTAAGAGAAAAGAAGACTAAAATCTTTTCCCCCTTCTGGTGACCCTCACTGACATAAGAAATGATCCCAACAATTCCAAGTGGCTAGAACCCCAGAACTCTTTTTAAGGTGTGTGTGTGTGAGAGGGTTAACATTGGCAGGCATGCTGGTATTGATTATCCATCCTTGCAAGTACTTTCAGGGCGAGAGCATTGCTTATCATTCAAAACATCCATAGATATGAAGACTCTTACAAGCACAGTGTATATTTAGATAAGTCCTCCATGTATTCAGTGTTGTTGACTCTCAAGTAAGTATGCGCAGGACAGATTGTAGGCATTATTATTCCTGTGAGAGCTCAACTGCAGTAGCTGTTTTACTATTGCTTAGTAGTTCATCATTTAGTACCCTTCTAACTGATAATACCTGAAGACACTCAACTTCCTTGGATGATTTGGTGGTTCGGTTTTGCCAGATCATTTCAGCAGGGGCTCTGCTCCCCAGCGTTATCTTAGGGGGGCTGAAGTCCCACCTGTCTCTCTGTTTTAAGTCTATACTAAATGGTAAAATGGAAACTCTGGTAGTTGCATGGGGGAGCAGGAACCATGTGGGGGCAGCCATCTGGCCTTAGGGGACCCTAGATTGTGCCCTTCTATCTTAGATATGCATAAGGATTTAAGAATAACTAGTCTGATTCCTAATTTTTTTAAAAAACGGTCCCAATTTCATATTGCAAACTCTATTAAAATTCCCCTTACCATTTATACATGGTATATTGCATGGACCAGGGATCAGTTGTCTGTGAAACACAACTCAAAGGTCCATTGAAACCTGAAGCCTCATTTTTGGTTTCTAGCCCCTATCATTAAATTAAGTAAATCGAGTGTATAAACCTTATCCAATACTTGGAAGTAACAAGGCACCTTTTTATAGCAAGAGTATAATGAAATGAATTTCAAAGAGAGACAATGAAGTTACTTTATTGGCATAATTGGCTACATCTTCTAGTTACTTTTAAAAGTTAGTTTAAAACACCATTACAAGGCATCTGAAAGCATTTTGACAGAAATTTTAAAAGTTTTGTGATATTCTCTTATAAATCCAATTTTCCACCAAAAATATTAATAAAAAAATCAGCAGAAGTAAATGAGTAACACAATGGATAATTTTTTCAACATACATAACAAATAATGGCAATTAATCACTTTCCTAACACGATAATAAATGATAGGACCAAATTAATTTTAAAAAATTAACTTTCCAAACTCTGCCCTCAACATGTTGCTGTCTTACTTATAAAACCTAATATCATAGAACCTGCTCAGTACCCCATAAAACAAGAATTACCCTAAGACTGTTTCACTATCCAAAAGAATCAAGAGGAGGAATTTCCTTTCATATTACCATTTTTTTGACAGGACTGACTTACCATTTTACTGACTGACTTATCAACTTATCAAGTTGAGGCATTATTGGTTTTGTTATTCTTGCAGAAATGTACTCTTTCACAAAGCTATAACTTAAAACTGTAAAAACTTATTCTAAAATAGGAAGAAGATCCAAGGTGAGAAAGGTTTTAATATACAGTCACTTACCCATATGCCATTACAGTTAGAATCTACCTTTGCATCCCACTCATCAGGGCTAAAATATAAAAGACATTGAAACAGAGTTGCAAATGTTGGCTAAGCAGGCATTAACACCTTTTTTTAATACAGAAATATAAGTATATATTGTAAACTATCTTTGTTCTTGGCCTTTCAGATCATGTATAGAAACCCGCTAGTGCAACTCTTCCAGACAGTAATGGGTGAGGTTTTTCCTTTTCCAAACTGCTACAAGTCCATAAAATTGCAATAACTGTGGTTGATAAAGCAATACATCCTGATCCCCTTCTGGATTTTGAAGTGGATGAACCAATATCACTACATCAATGAGTACTGTTTCTTTAACTATTACACCCATCTCATCAAGGGTTATTCAGATTCCCAAGTCATTGTAAAATACATTGTTTACATATTTACTAAACATTTACATTTTCTCATACTACGTATTTGATATCGGTCCCTCTGGCCAAGATGCTGGTGGGCTAGCTTATTTTACAAATCTTTGCAAGCTAATGCATTTTACCAAAATGTCAGGAAAAAATGTTGAATTTCTATGAGTCAAATGCCAACCCATGGATAGTGACTAAGGATTAAAGAAGCAACCAAGAAGAAGCAACGGAGCAATTGCTGTGGACAATAATTCTTTCATTCGCCAATGTAGGCTGGCCTTACCAATAGAGAAAACTTGGAAGAGTTAGGGTTTTTTGAATACAGCTCCTAGAATCCAATAGTCAGCATTCTTGAGGCCTCTGGAAATTGTGGTTGAAAAAAAAATGCTTCCAAGCTTTTCCGAGGGATGCAATGAATGACTAAGCACGGAAAAAATAATCTATGAGGTGGTGGCTGAAATAAGGCTCTTGCTCCATGGTTGAATTTCAAAAGAAAATTCAAGGAGCTTTAAGGAGCATGAGATGGGGAGAGTATATTCTTTCCTTGTCTAAATTATATTTCTAACTGGGGGCAGGCAAAAAGTAGAAATGGGATATCTGGCAGCAACACATACAGAGTAAATTCTGCTTTACAAAAATGAAATGGTCACATTTTATAGCAATTGGAGGCTAACACTGATGGATTGTTATCATCAAAGAGAACAAACATTGTTGCAGGGAGGATGATAAAGAAGACTTGACTGACTCAGCCTATACAGACATAATACTGAGTGGAATGGGAAGTTACATATCAGATGTTTTGCTAGAATGCAGTGTCCTGAACAAAATGATGATAATGATTAATGGGATGCTTGCCTTATAACAAAAATAAACTCTGCAGGAATGTAGTAGGTAGATAAGGTATTTTGATTTGAATTTTTGGAACTCTAAGAGACCTTTGGCACACTGCAGATGACAACCCAAGTACAAGTAAAGAAAAATGAGAAGTTTGGGGTATGTAGGCCTTGCAAACAGAGCCCTGAAATCTAGGGCCCTTTTTGCACGCCAGTCCTGTTGTGAAATGGCCTCAGGACCGTCATGTGATTGCGAGGACTGTTCCACATGACATCCTAACAATCATGCAGTGTTCCCGAGGCCACTGGAGGTGATCGCACATTATATCATTTTCAGCTCATTGCCAAAAATGATGCATGATCATGCATCACTCCTGTGCCCCACACGTACTTAGCTTGCGTGCAGAGGCTCTGGATGCACGGCCATTGCGCTTCCTCCCCCAGCGCAGCCTGGGAAAGTACCCAGCTGCACTGCGGAAGGAAGGAAGGAAGGAAGGGGCAGAGCGCTCACACTTCCTTCTGGCCAGCACAGAGCTGGTGTGGAGGGGAAGCAGAAGGGACGCGAGTGCCTCCTGGATGAGGCTTTTCATGCGATTCCCGTGCGATGCCAGCGGCACCAGGTAAGGTGCGAAAAGGGCCTAGGTTATATCGCAGGAAAGGGCCTTTTCAGTTCCTGTGCCTAAAGTAAGCCTACTATCTTTAAAGCCTTTTGCTATCTTGTAAAAAGCAGCCTTTCAAAGATGGCTTTCCATTAAATGTTTGTTTGCTTGTTTGTTTATTGTATTTTTAGGCTGCCTTTCTCCCATAATTGACCCAAGGTGGCTTCCAACAATAGATACACATAACACATTAAAAACATTAAACACATTAAATACATTTAAAATCTTTAAAAAATATTAAAAGGATATAAGATCATAAAAACAGTTAAAATGATATTCCATTTACAACAAGTTGATAAATAAAGCTACCCGGCTTGTTTAAAAGTCTGTTTGAAAAGAAAAGTTTTTGTCTGCTGATGAAAGGAGAGAAGAGAGGGGGCCATCCTAGCCTCCTGTGGAAGGGAGTTCCACAGGGTGGGAGCAGCCACTGAGAAGTCTCTCTCCCATGTCCTCACCAGGCAAGCCTGGGATGGTGGTGGGACAGAGAGAAAGCATCCCCCAGCAGATCTTAAGGGTTTAGCTGGTTTGTACAGGGAGATATGGTTATACTTCTATTCAAGTTGTTTTTACCAATTATTAGGAGCCATTTGATAACGCTTAAAATTTTGGCTACTCTGTTGTTGTTTGTGGTATTAATTTATATTTCATATTTATTACTGTTGATCATCTTGAGATCTTTTTGATGAAAAGAAGGACAACATTATTTTAATTAAAAATACACAAACAAATGAAGTTTTAGAAGACATTTTAAAATGACTACCTGTTAGGGAAAACTCACCTGTGTAGAAGGGACATGGGGAAACAGTGATAGGCATCATATCTATGACTTTATATGCTCCAACGACTAGAACAAGGAGCAATAGATTCAAGCTGCAGGAAAGGAGATTCCACCTGAACCACAGGAAGAACTTCCTGACTGTCAGAGCTGTCCGGCAGTGGAATATGCTGCCTCAGAGTGTGGTAGTCAACTTCTTTGGAGATTTTTAAGCAGAGGCTGGATGACCATCTGTGGGGAATGCTTTGATGGGTGTTCCTGCATAGCAGGGGTTTGGACAGGATGGCCCCTGTGGTTTCTTCCAACTCTATGATTCTATGAGTTTCCTTTGTAAACCTGTCTGTGTACTGATGTACAGACAAAGGCTTTCATGGCCAGAATCCATAGGCTGTTGTGGGTTTTCTGGACTTTGAGGCTGTGTTCTGTTAGTATTTTCTCCTGATGTTTTGCCTGCATCTGTGGCTGGCATCTTCAGAGGATCTCTGAAGATGTCAGCCACAGATGCAGGCGAAATGTCAGGAGGAAATACTAATAGAACACAGCCTCAAAGCCTGGAAAACCCAGAAACAACCTTTGTCTGTGTACTGCTGATTTCTCTGCACGTATCTCATGGAAAACTCAGGCCCTTTACTTGTGTCTGGCACGGGTGCATGGGGATCATGTGAACAGCCTCTACCGTGAGGCTCTCGCGTCCCCGCTGCTTCTGCTCCACAGGAGCTGCATGCCAGCTAGCAGGCAGCTTGAGGGCTCCGCCTCTTCCTTCCACAGTGCATCTGGGTATTTTCACAGGCTGCGCTGGGGGAGGAAACATGAAGGTTGCGGCTCTGGAGGTTCTGCATGTACAGTAAGTGCGTGTGGGGTCCCAGAGCGATGCGCGATTGTGCACCATTTTCGGCTAAAAGCCGAAAATGATATAGTGTGCAATTGGTGCCTGCTGGCCCCGGCAGTGTCGCATGATTGCGAGGACCTCATCTGAAATGCTCTTTGCAATTGTGCAACGTTCTGGAGGCCCTTTCGCATGAGAAATGCCATGCAAAAAAGGCCTCAGTCATGAACCATTTAATAAGGCAAAGGGTTTGCAAGATCCTCTCCAATCCAAGGGACTGAGATAGTTGGACTTGTACTCTAATATGAAAGACTTTTAAAGGCTTATTTCTCTCAGAATTAAAAGAAGTAATTGTTCTAGGAAGAGCGACAAAACATTCAAATTACCGTCTACCCGGATACACAGAAGCATTTGCATCGTCACAGTCTCTGCCTCTCCAGAAATACCCTCTCAAGGTCTAACAAAGAAGAGAAGCACAGATAAAATGTTGCATTATTACTTTTCCCCTCCTCCTAGGCATCAAACATTTAAAATAAAAAGCTAACAAAAGAAAAGGACAAAATGGCTGGCAACCTCTTCCCTCCTAGCTGCCTTCAGAAAAATGACACATAGCTCATTTTAATGCAGAAATAAGACACCCTGGCAATTTTTAATTTTTTTTCAGATAATTTTGCTTCATCTTTTATTAATAATTGAATAAACATGATGCCCTCTGGTAGAGCAATTTGTTTCTTGGGGCAGAGTAATGTCATGGTCAAACCTCTAGAAAGAATATCAAAGAATAATTATTTTTCTTCTCCACAAAGAAAATGCTTCTTCCAGACTATAAATAACATCTTTCTCTTCATTGGTATGTTTTTTAATGAAAGACTAAATTTCATAGGTACTAGATGGGACTAGAATCATGTTGCTATCAACTGGTTTTACTTACTGGGAAAATACTAAATTTATCTCCATCAAAGTCGTCATAAGGTAACTTCTTCTGGATAAAACTGTGGGAGACAAACATAGTGTACAAGTGACATTTTTGTTGAAGGGCTATATGAAAAGCTCAGTTTATTATTTATACAGTATTTCCAACTATATGCTTAAGTACAGGCCTCTGTATCAGAAAAAAAAAGTATTATAAGGAAAAGAGCTCATTTGTTTGCCCCAAGAGTTATCAAGTTACAGCAGTCATTGTGAGCACCAAGAGCTTCTTTACACACATCTGGAGTGATTTAAACACTACTAAGGCATTGCTTATTATGCTTTCTGCAATTCAGGACCAGGGGAGCATCTAGCTCCATCACTCTCCATTTTTTGTTTTCCTCACACAGAAAGCAATGCATAATAAAAAGTTTTCCAGACAAGCAACATCCCTGGTTTTTCAGTGTCCTTGCCACTTGGAGAGCCTTTACGCAAACAGGAACCAATATTCATCATATGTGACCATTTCCATGAGGAGGGAGCATGACCTGGTATTCCCTCACCCTTGTTCAAGACAGGCCCTTTCCACTCCACCCGCCCAAACTGCCATAGAGATGGGAGAAGGACAGGACCGTAACGATGCTTATGCATGATGTCATCATCGTCCTGTCTCTCCCCCATCCCCAGGCAGTGAAATCATGCCACCATTCCATCTCATGCCCACACTTATTTTCCCTGCGTAGGCCTTGGAAGTGGAATGACTGTGCTTCCTGTGCTTCCTGCCCCGGCGCACCCTGGGACAGTACCCAGCTGTGCCGCAGCAGAAAGATTCATGGCCATCATGCTTCCTGGATCCTGGAGGCAGCTGGTGTAGAGGGGAGCACTCCTGTTCTGCTCCCTTTGCGGCAGAGCTGATGCCGGGACCCACACACCGGATGTCTCCACAATGAAGTGAGGTGTGAAAAGGGCCAAAGGGTATGGTGAATAACACCTGAACAGGGCTTTGGTTGGAGATATTTATCTGCATCAGCCTATGTTAATTCACATTTGCATATGCACATACTTGTAGCCCATATTGGACATAACTGTTTAAAAATTACTAAGAAAAAATAGAAAAGAAACAAGAAAGGCATGACCTCATGTCATAAATATTATCATATATTGAAGCTGAATTTTTCAACAACAGATCATTTTCAGTGAAAAGAAAAATTATAAAATTGAAGTACATTTTTGGGAAAGAGAATAGGTGGGGTCTGCTACCCCTGTGGGCCTGTCTGCCCTACACTGTTATAGTGCTATTATTCCACTTTCAACATCCTGTGAAATTGTGGGGTTTGTAATTTACTGAGGCCAAACAGCTCTCTGGCTGAGAATTCTAAATGTCCCTCCCTAGAATGGTGAAACTGGAATATAGCACTATATCAGTGTAGTGTGTGTGGAAATGCCTTGTGTGGAAATGCCCTGTGTCTTTGACTAAGGCCCTTTTCACAGTTTGCCTTTTCTTACTGCCATCGTGCAGGGATCATGCGAAAAGTGACAGAGAATCACGTCCCCTGCACTTCCCTCTGTACCAGCTCTGTGCTGGATGAAAGGAAGCACAATAGCCCTGCCCCTTCCTTCCACAGCGCAGCCAGGTACTTTCCCAGGCTGCACTGGGGGAGAAAGCACAACCATCATGCTTCCTGAGGTTCCGCACTCCAGGTAAGTGCAGAAGGGATGCAGGAGGAATGTACAATTTTGGGTCATGTTTCATCAAAGAGCCAAAAATGATAGAATCTGCAATTGCCACGGGATCACTACGGGAGCACTGCGTGATCACAAGAACGTCATGCGGAATCGTCCTCGTGATCCCACGGTGCTCCCGTGGCCATTTTATGTGGAAAATGGCATGCAAAAAGGGCCTAAGAAAGAAAGAGAGGAAGGAATACGTTAAAACAACTTAAGCCTGAGAATACCAGCCTGAGGGTAAAGAAGCAACCAAACAGACAAAGATAGGTCGACATTGTTTAGAAATCATCAGAAATAAAGTGGGAGCTTCAATCAGCTTTTCATGAAATACAATTCACTTTACTAGAATACTTAAAGTGGACATTCTATGCACACTTGTTCAGGAGTAAGCCCAAATGAACTCAGCAATTGACTTTTGGAGTAAATACACATTTGTACTGGCCTTGGCTGAAATCTAGGCTCCAAAAGGGCTGAATGATTCCCTGGATCTTGAATATAGCCCCGTTACAAGAGGGTAAAAAAATAACATGCCTTTATAAAGGCATGATTGATTTAAAGAATCATCTTAATCAATGAGGAGCTACCTCTTTTCTTTCAAAACCTCTTTTATTCCTTCATTTTCACAAATACAAGCTTTTTGTACTTTTCTACTTGGTTGCTCTTCATTTTCAAGCCCTGGAATTTAGTATCACAAATGGTATGATATAAATCTCTAACCGACAATTATAGGATTTATCTAAAATGGGATATCATTTTGGGTTTTTCTTTGGTCCATTAGCTTTACTCCTTACTCTGCTGAACTAAAGAGCAGCAATCATAAACAATACAGTGTTAGCTGAAAGATTTTTACAAGTATCTGAAATTAGTTTCTCAGGCATGTTATAATCAATACTTTCTATCAGCCCTGCATTCCCTTTACTTCACATAAGATATCCATATATTTTGCTTTATCTTGCCTCATAATCACTGTACCCATCTTTTATATTTATATCTAAATTACTCCATTCTTTGCTGACATGAGTAAGTTTGATAGTGAGGATGCACATTATGAGATTACACAAATCTTGCAGGACAATTATAGTGACATTTTAAAGTCACATCACAATGTATATTTATAACCTAAGACTAAAGGCTATCAAAGCATTTCTGAAGAAGATGGTGGAACGGGGTCACAAAGTCAGTGCTGACTACATGATTTAGAACCATATTAATGTCAGGATGTGAAAAACAAATGGCAATAGGGTTATGCTACATTTCCAATTCTGCTTGTTCTAAAGGCTCTAGCAGAGAAGTGTTAACCTGTGGCACTAACACAACTAAAGCTGATGAGATCTGCATTTGTAGATAACAAAAGAAAGGCCTTCATTGTTATAGGCATGAGGTTAATCTCTTGGAAAATTTCTATTAAAAAAAATCTTTAAAAGATGTGTGGTGGGATGCCAGAACATGAGTACCCAAGAAAACAAATGGACAATCAATCAGGCAAGATATAAACGAATAAAAAAGAAAGACAGAAACAGGTAGCATATAAGCTTACGGCAGATCAATAACGGGCCAGTAATCTTCAGACCAGCACCAGCACCATCCGCAGAGGAAAACATAAGAATTAGTCTTACAGAATGATTGTACTGGAGACTAACACATTTAAATCCATAAAATCCTAAAACCTATGGGACATCTCAACAATTATGTTTAGTGTGAGTCTAAGCATTCCAATAATTTCAATGGAAAGCATTTTCTTAAACCCCCCAAATAAAGCAACAGATTTAAAAGTGATCAGGCTTACTTAACCCCCGTAGTGATGATGGAAAAATTTCCAAAGAATTTGAGAGATGAATTAGAGAAAGAGTTAAAAAGCAGAGAATATACAAGTTAAAAGTTTGGATGAATATAATGACGCATAAAGATAAAATAAAATAGAGATTGCAGGGTACTAAGATGTCATAGTTTAACTACATTCAATTAGAGCAGTGGACAAGGAATTGCAATAGTAATAATAAAGATATTAGAGAATACACTAGATTTGAACAAATGATTAAGCAAAGAGATGGAATGGAGGAAAATGAAATATTGAAGGGTACTGTTACCATGTTTACTGGGGGTCCCGGGAGGGACACCTAAATAACCAAACAACAACACACTTTGGGGAAAATTAGCTTAGAGCACTGCTGGCAAAACGAGAGGCAGGGTAACTCAGAAGGATCTTGTAACCCAATGTTTACGGGGTCAGGCCAAGTCAAGAAACAAACCGTGTTAAAAATAAATGAGTGATCTTTATTAAATACAGACACACACACAATGTAAGCAACACACGCACACACATAACTAAGGGAAATAAAGGTTTGAGTTGGATAGCGGGATTTTTGAGAGGGATAGTTGATTCGGGTGATATGGAACCTGTTCCTGGAGCCTGGAAAGAAGATAGAGAGCGATGCTGGGGTGCAATGTAGCTCAGCACGTGGGGCTGAGGGGAAACTCGCCAGGCAAAGTGGCAGCAAGACGGTCTGGAACTCGGGAGCGATCCGAGGATGGTCTCTGAATCAGGGGTTTTTATAGGGAGAAATGTGACTGCAGGCTATGCCATACTTGGGGAAAACAATGCGATTTAGGAGTGGGACAAAGCTTTGGAAAGGTCAGAATTTAGCTTGATTGAGTTAAGTCCGAATTGACAAAGAGTTAGCCAGTATGCAAATACAGGGTGTTTGGCAGTTGATTATTCAGCTTGCCAGGTTGCCTGCTGGGGGCAGGGAGTCCTTTGTAAACAGCGTGCATACGTAATGAAAGTGTTTGCAGAGAGGTCTCCTAAAGCAAGGATCTGGCTATTTCTGGCCTGCCTGGGTGGAGAATGGAATGCCCAGCAATTAGTGGCCATGCCTAGTCTGTGCTTGTTTGGGGGCCTCACAAACATGTGTAGAGGGGTGGTAGAAGAGAGCCAAATTATTGATATCAAAATGATATCTAGGGGTATCTCCAAGGAGGTCTAACCTGCAGTAATAGTACCACAGGTGAAATATATAAAATATTGTCAATATATGAAGATAAATATCTTAGAAAAATATGGGAGGAAGAACTAGCACAAAAAAATAGATATTCAAGAATGGGGAAAGATTTGGAATCAGCATCATTTAAAAAATTTATCTGTAAGGATAAAAGAGAATTATTATAAATTGGTCTGGAGATGGTACCTAACACCAGTAAAGTTAAACCATATAGATAAGAAACACTCAAGGTTATGTTAGAGAGGTTGCCAAGAGATTGGCACATATATTCATACGTGGTGGAATTGTAAAGGTGTACAGAAATTTTGGCAAATTGTGTTTAAAGAGATAAAAGAGATAACAGGAATTGACTTACAAATATGTCCAAGTATAGCATTATTATCTATATTTGATAAGGTTAATTGTATGCAGGCAATGAAGGATTTAATTACAAATTTATTAACTGCAGCAAGGTTAATTATATCAAGAAAATGGAAAATGCAAGAAGTAGTAATAATAAAGGACTGGTATAAAGAAGTGTGGAAAATAGCGATTAATGATAAGCTAACATGTCAAATTAAAATAAAAAAAGGAATAATGAGAGGGAATGATTTTGAAGAAATATGGAAGATATTTGTGGAAAAAGTCCTAATAAAAGAGGGAAATGTCACCACCTCTACAAGAAGAATTACAATTTTGGAAAGTAGAGTAAACTGAAAGATAATTGGCTTGGCGGATGGGTTAACACTTAGTATTAAGGCTTACATTTAAGGTTTCATTTAAGGTTATATTTAAGTTTACATTTAAGGTCAGGGTTAGTATTAATATGTTTAGTAATAAGATCATATTTAGCAACAGCAATAGGTTAAATATAGTTGAAAAAGATAGAGTTAAGAATGTAATAAAAATATATAAGCAATATGATATATAACATGTGGAATAAGTATATGATGGTAAAAGATTTGGAAAGAAATAATAGTGTAAGCTATTTCATTGTAATGTTTTCTTTTTCACTTTTATGTTAATCTTGAGTTTTGTTTTTCTTTTATAATTAATAACTTTAAAAAAAAAGTGATCAGACTTACTACGACAGTGCTCTTACCACCTAGATATTACTAACAATATGGCTGTATATGTGCTGGTTCAATAGGATTATTCCCATGTAAATTAATGTAGAAATGAAACCTGATTAAATTTGTAATGGAGCAACCAGAAAAAGGCAAATAATGCCAAACACAGTCAAACCAATACCAAACAAACTACAGTCATCCCTCCACAGTTTCAGGTTTAACATTCACAGATTTGATTACTTGTGAGTTGTTCCAACCTTTGCTTCCTCACTTCAAGCATCTTTTTTCTGGGGAAGCTTTCCCTCTCAGCAGCTCCAATCAAACTGTGCAGCCATTTAAAAATGTGCTTCTGATCCTCCTTTTCATCTTTCTCCTCCACCAGCCACTGCCTGTCCACTGCCTGTTGGTCCCTCCCCAGGATTCCACAGGATGTTCAAAGTGAAATCATCACACTATAATCGTCTAGCGTGGAAATGGCCCTACTGTTTTTCCCTGATCTACTTTGGACCCTGGGTGCCCTCTTTCCCCATCATGCTTCTGCCCCCTTCCCACAGACACACATTTTGATATTTGTGCTTTTCCCACTTTTGTGGGATCCCTGAGCCCCTAATCCTAGTGAATATAGAGGGCCAATTGTGTTAAGAATGCTGTTTGTTTGTTTGTTTGTTTTAAATATTGCTTGCTCCTTTTTCTTTAGACTGGAGGTCCCTTCCTTCCTTTTGGTTTTGGTTGCCTGATGGTTCCTTAACGAAATTGCACAAGACAAAGAGAAAGAACACAGCTCTTGTTTTATTTTTAAAGTAGCGAGTGGAACAAGTAGGTAAACAGCTTTGAATAAAATCTAACATATAAGGCCGAACCAGCAAAAGTAACAAAAGCAATTTCTATTTTAATGACCTTTCATTAATTACCTAAGCAGATGGCTGGTGGGGGTGGGGGTGGAGTTGGGTGGAGGTAGATCCAGTGAAAACAAGTTGAACAAACACAATAACTTATTTATTCTATTTGTTTGTCATTCTGCTTTGTGCCAGAAGAGATGTCACTCTCAAAAAAACAATGAAAGGAGAGTGAAGAAAGCAGGTGATACATGCTAACTTTGCCTATGCTTCCCTCTGTGTGGGTACCTTGTCCTGCCAACAGGCTGTGCAACATCACTGTGAGCAAAGTCAAGTGCAAGAGGTATCACTGTATCCCACAGGTGCTGCAGTGTCCAGCTGAGTAACAATCTTATTCCCTATCCACTCTTGGCCTGTAACAGCAGCCTGATCCAAAGAGCAAAGGACAAAAGATGCAAGAAGAGCAGCTTTGGAATATGGGAGAGAGGAAAGAATGTGATTGGAATTCATCCTGGCTGGTGAAATTGGTGATCACTAAGCTTGCCTGGAAAAAAAAAATCCAGCATGCAGAATTACCCCCCCCCCGCAAAGTCTATCATAATTTGAAGTAAACTGAATAAAGGGATTTAGAGAGGAATGTTTAAAAAACACAATACAAACCCTTCAATTTTCTTGCACAGATTCTTCAGGAAAGGAAGTGAACATAGTCCTGGTAACCTTTGCATATGTCTCTAGAAATAGAAAATAGATTATTAGTTCATACAGCCTATACAGCCACTTCCTAACACAATGATTGAAAGCCACTTTGATAGTTCGTGGAACAGAATGATGGCTTCAGTTTTCACTGTGACATGAAACAATATTCTTTTACTTTAACAAGATTAATAAAGAGGAGAATTTTTTTTTTTCATGGTGGGAAATGCTGTCATTGAACTAACCTTTTTTGTTATTGTTGCCCCAAAACACGGGTGACTCAGGGCTCCACCCATGATGGCAGTGCCTCTGCGAAATGGTGGGGAATATTAGCTCAAAGAGGAGGCCTGTGAGAGGAGAGTAACCTTACGAGACCTTTTACACCTATCTATACCAGTACTAGTGCAGTGAAAAAACAGCTGGAGATTTAAAGTAAGCTTCCTTGTTTTATTGGGGGAATTAACAATCTCACACACACAAGATTCAAGAATTTTTGCAAGCACACAAGGCTAACTGAAGGAAAGGGGAGGAAAGGTTTGGATAGAGACAGTTTAGGGTGAAGTGGGTGATATTTACCAATCCCGCAGAGAAGCAAAAAAGCAATGTGGCTTGGACTAGAAGTCCAAAGATAGTACAAACTGAGAATCAGAGCAGCAGAGTGATGATCAGTATGCCAAAAGTATTACCAGTTATCTGGCAAAAAGCCAGGATTTAAATACTCTTTTTTTGCCCTGAGGGGGAAAGTGCTCATGGCTGTCTGGCAGAATAGACAGTGGAGTCCACAGAGTGGACAATGGGGTCCAGAATGAGCTAATGACCTTAGCATTAGGTGACAAAGAGACTGATGGGAATCATGATGGCTCCTTAATGGTGGGACAGGTGAGGGGGACAAAAAGAGACTTTCTAAGGATCAAGGGAGAAAGTTGAAGGCAATCAGTCTTTCCATGGAAGCAGTTTCAGGAGTTATTGTTTCTAAAGATCGAGTCGTTGAGAGACATCTTCCAGTCCATTATCTCCAGAGTTTCCCTGAGCATGACCTAGCCATGCTCTTAAGTCTCATTCTGACCTAGGCCCTTTCCCCAAAGCATTTGCCATGTGAAAGGGTGCCTGGAGCGTCACATGATTGTGAGGAGCGATTTGCACAACGCACTCGCAATTGTGCAATGCTCCAGGGGCCGGCAGGCACTGATTGCGCACCTTTTCATTTTCAGCTGGAAGCTGAAAACGGTGCACAATCGCACATTGCTCCTGGGCCCTGCGTGCACTTACCTGGCGTGCAGAGCCTCCGGAGTCACATTGGTTGTGCTTCCTGCCCCAGTGCAGCCTGGAAAACTCCCAGGCTGCACTGCGGAAGGAAGAGGCAGGGCTCTTGTGTGAGCAGGCAGCTTGTATGGAACTGCAGCAGCAAGGACGCAAGAGCCTCTTGCTGGAGGCTGCTTGCCTGATCCCCACACCCCAGCGCCAGAAAAAGGTAAGGAGCGGAAAGGGCCCTAGTTTTTCAATGCACGTGTTTAGCCAGGTCTTGTTTGCCAGCAAGCTCTCAGTCATAGCAGGATATAATTTATATTTCCTGCTAATTAAATATATGCTTTGTCAATTAAACCATATCAAGGAGTAGGGGTGTACTGCCTGGTAACAGTATTAAAAGGAGCAATTTAATAAAAAACATAGATTTCAGTTTACATATAATGAAAATAATTCAATGAAATGAAAATAATTTTACTGTTCTATGAAAAATTCTAGAAAACATGAACTACCTCAAAGCGTAAAGTTGTTATTATTGGCTCTGAAGATGTATGTGTGCATGTACAGCATGCATACATCATGCAATTTTAGAAATGTCAGTCATTTAGTCACATTTCACAAGATGAAGCTATAGCACATCTACTCAGTGTTCTGAAAAATTGAGCACTGAAAAATGTGAGAGGGTATTCAGGTAAGATGCAAGCAATAGCCATAATACTTGTTCTATTAAATAAAAACAGTGGTACCTCAAACAATTACTTCATTGTACTACATTAGAGTATATTTATGTGGACAAGAAAGCATGGGATAATTTTGTTCACTCTGCATTAGAACTCCATGTGAAAAATGAAATGTGATAATCGGTGATGGTGGGACTCTCACACTCCTCTGAGATTGCCTTCTGAAACCACACTCATTTGAGAGCCCCATATACAAAGGGGGAAAATCATGACATTTAGGGTTGCAAACTTTCCAGATTTGGCCTGAAATTAGCATAAATTGAGTTCTGTCCTGAGGAGAATCACTAACCCTCCAGATCTGGCCTGGAATGTGAGAATAGTCCTTAATCTCCAAACAGCTTTTGAGGCCTATCCTGGAGATGTGATAAGCCACCATTTTGATTTCACATAAGACTGTCATGTCAAGAGGCCCAAGCTGAAAGGTGGCAGGAGATACAAAAGAGGGAGGAATAATAGCAAAGAAAGGGGAAAACAATGGATGATAATCCTGAGTAAATGTTGCAAAATGGAGTTAGGAGACTGGGGCCATTTCTGCACTAGACTATTATAGTGCTATTATTCCACTTTCAGCATCCTATGGAATCCTGGGGTTTGCAGTTTAGGGAGGGACCTTTGAACCCCAGGATTCCATAGAATGTTGAAAGTGGAATAACAGCACCATAACAGTCTAGTGTGGAAATGGCCTGGTACAGGTGTAGAGATAGTCTGGAGTGACAAAGCAGAGGAGCTGAGTATTCAGAACAGTTCCTTTTATTTGTTGCAGGCAACTGTGAGACAGGGTCAGCCCCCTCTGCACTATACTGGTCAGTCATAATTTTCCCCTCTTAGATTTAAACAAAAACATTCAAACAATAACAGACAGTGTTAGTGGTGAAGCACCTTCAGACAGTGCACAGCAAAACAATAAAGTCTTTGTGTAGCTTAATGATGGAAGGTGCAAAGAAAGCACATTCAAAAACTGGTTTCACAAAATCAACACACATAGGGCAGGATGTATCCTATGCCATCTCAGGTTTTCAACTAAGTATGAGGAGAAAAGCAGTGAGAAGTCATGAATAAAACACAAGGAATGACAGAAATGACAGAAGAGAATGCAAACACACACGTGTGCACACACACATACATATACACAACTAATCATCTCACTATGGCCCTTTTCGCACCTTACCTTTTCGTGCTGCTGGGTTGGGGTTCTTGCGCGAGAAGGCTTGGAAGGAACACTGCCGCGTCCCTGCTGCTTTGGCTCCACAGCTCCTTCCTCCTCTTGCGAGCGCCTCGCCTCTTCCGTTCGCAGTGCAGCCTGGGACCTCCCAGGCTGCACTGAGGAGAGGAAGCATGACCGGCCTGGCTCCTGAGGCACCGCAAGCCAGGTAAGTGCGCACGGGGCCCCGGAACGAGGTGCGACCGTGCACCATTTTTGGCTTTGAGCCGAAAATGAAAAGATGTGTGCGTGGTCTGTGTCAGGCCCTTGAGCGTTGCGTAAATGTGAGTGCGTCATGCAGACCGCTCCTCACATTTACGCGATGCTCAAGGAGCCCTTTCACTTCAAAAACGCTGTGCGAAAAGGGTCTATATTAGGACAGGTTTTATCACAGTGTTTCCTACCATTTAAGTTACATAAGCCAAGACTATGCAGCCAAAATACTTCCAAGAAAATTACCTGATTCTGAAATTGGCAGAACTATTTCTTGTGGTAAACAAACACAATGAGAATAGAAGAAATATTTTCAGACCAAAATCATGAATATTTTTGCTTAAGGACTTGATTATTGCAGTTTTTTAAAAGTCTGTTTAGATGCCTAATACCAGGAACACAGGAAAATCTTCCTATTATCTGTTACTTATTTTGTAAAGTAGGAAGTAATGCAGTATTGCTTGCATCATTTTTATAAACACAGTGATAACATAAGTGAGTCACCTGCAACGCAGTTCTCTAATGCTTTACAGAAAAATAGTATTAAGAGTGTATCTTCCTATGTGGCTCACTACGGCCACAGCTTACTGCCTTCTAGAGACATCCAGTGTGGCTCCCAGTGTTGTCTCTGCAGGGGGGGGCAGTGTGACAGGAGCGTTCCCCTCTGCATCAGCCGCCTCCGTGAATGGAAGAAGCATCATGGCACTGCCTCTTTCTTCCGCAGCACAACCGGGTACTGTCCCAGGCTGTGCTGGGGCAGGAAGCACAGCCATTGCACTTCCACGACCTCCACACACCAGGTAAGTGCAAGTGGGTGGTGGGATGGTGGTGCGATCGCCAGTCATTGATGGGGAAAACCCATCAATGATTTACCGTGTGATTGCACTGACTGGGGACAGGAGAAGGATGGGACCTAGACGACAATATGCAAAACCATTGTCTGAATCCCATCCTTCTCCTGTTCCCAGTGTGGGACAGCAACATCCTGTGGAAATGGCCACAGTCTTTGTAAATTTTTTGAAAAACACAATTCAGTGTAGTGTAGAGCAAACTGTTTAATAGCCACCTAATAAAAGTGAGATGCAAATGTCATATAATCCACAATTGCATCAAATATAGGATGAAGGCTTTGAGTTTTGATGTAGAAATATTTATGCTCAAAGGCATACAATGAGTTTAGTTTCTCGGACGAGAAGATTCTTTTTTCTTTTATGAGTTTATAGAAATGGAATACAAAGATGTGCTTTGGCATGTACCAACAATGTGGCTGTCTCTTCTATCTGATACTGTATGGCCTGCATTGAGGGCATACCTTTCTTTTTACCCCCAGAGGAAGAAGAGTATGTGCAGATCATACAGACAGCTTTTGGTGAAGAACAGCACAAATCTCTCCTTCTTTATGTTTACTTTATTCACAATCTGCTATGTAGGTTTTGAGATGCAGGCCTAAATACTCTAAGGACATTTTTCTGATCTTGGAAGCTAAGCAGGATCTTCCCTGATTAGTACTTGGATAGGAGACCACCAACTAATACTAGGAGCTGTAGGTCATATTTTAGAGATAGGAACTAGCAAAACCATCTCTGAGAAAGAAAACCCTGTGAAATTTCATGGGGTTGCCATAAATCAACAGCAACTTGAAGGCACGTGCACATGACAAAGAAACTGAAATGTAACAATGTCAGATCCACAGAACTTCATTCTGTGTTGGAAAGCCTCCATTCTAAACTGAAGAGAAGAGATGACAAATTGGATGGAAGATCAGTTCAAGTAATTTGGGACAACGTATCTGTAGCTGACAACCAAAAAGTTCAGAGAGGAAGCCTATAAGACATTGATATAACATGTTGAATGCCTGGTGAAATTGTATAGTGTTGGAAGTTCACTTATAAAGACAAATGTCAGTGCTCTCATTTTACAATGATGGAAAATGACGAGATTTACAGACTTTTCCTTCAACACTTTATGCTGAGTCTGACATTGACAAGCTGCCTGATGATTACTGTGTTTTACAACAAGTAAGGGAAGAGGCCGTCTCCAAAGAGCAGAACATGTATCAGAGAAGGGTAGGGATTTTCAAACAAATGTCAGAGGGTAGTGACAACCAAATGAAGAAACTGGTCTCTTTTACTCTTTCCATTCCTCTGTGAGAGAGTTTTCACTTTTATGACATCACTGTGGATGTTAAGACAAACGGGCTGAGGGATAAAGCACTGAAGAGTGAACTGCTGGTGAACGTGAGCATTACTGTGGCCTGTGAAGAGTTGAAATACTTCTTTAAAAAAAACTGGATCCGCCAAAATGCCAAATAAAAAACAGGCAAACAACCAAGCATCATCAACAACAACCAGAACAGCAATAGGCCTCTTCAAATATAAAGTCAAAAACCAAGAAATGGAGAACAAGCTAACCAAGCCTTAAGATAAAAACATCACATTACATTTCAAGTATTTCAGTAGAAGAGTGTCATGCCACTGACCTAGCTAAAGAGAAGGAAGATAAAAGAAGCATTAGAGGGTGACAGAAATGGTCAGAAATGCTCTCCCCAAGTTTGCTATTTTTTGTTTGTTTGGGTTTTTGTTGTTGTTGTTTTACATTGTACCCTTTAAGTTAAAGGGTATTTTTCGACAACAAAATTACACACAGAAAGAAAAGAGAGCACAGTGAAAGAAGAAAACAGACAAAAATAAACAAAATAAAGGAGGTGTGCTCTTTCATATCTCAAGGTCTCTTTTTCCAAGTCTGGGTGAATTACAGAGGCAAAAGACCATAAATTTAACTAGGTATAGCAATATGTAGAAATCCAATCTCAGTTTGAAAAAAATCTCCAGGAATTTCCAGACACTGTTGGCAACCTCACTCTCATTTAGCATTCATGGGTTTATTCTATTTGGGGCTAGCAACTGGATTTAGGACATTTTCTCTTTTCATGAGCATGATATGATAAAAAGTGGGCAGAAATCATAGCTCAGAACTGTTGCTGTTTTAGACTTGTAACCCTGAGAATTCGGGGAGTGTAGCGCAAAATAAGTCATTTTCCAAAACTCTGGCAGAAACCAATTCTAGGAACTTGGCTATTGCAGCAGAAGATTATGTGACATAACTCATCAGCTATCTTCCATTACCATTTTCACCCTTATGCCGTAGAGCTTGTTGCAGTAGGTACATTTTCAAAACCAAGTGCTTTTCAAACTTTGTTCTGAAAAACAGAATAGCAGCTTCCTTGCTGATATAACTAATAATCTAAGGGAAGAAGTTTTAAAAACCTGTGAGATGCTATGGATTTTTGGCACCCTTAAACTGTGGTGTCAGTTGATTTTAGTTTGAGACTGAATCTTGACATTCTGCATTGTGAAAATGCTTTGAAGTTAACACAGTTCAGGAAAGGAAGGGAAACCAATCTGGAAAGGAGAAGTTCATACTCTAAATAAATAAAAAGCACTGTATTTATTCTATTCACTGATGTATTTATGGCTAATCTATAAGTAGCATTAAGCATTTCTCCTTTCCCTTTTTGAGTTATAATTTTTAAGAAGCTTTACTCTAGAACTGTATTAATATAAAGTACTTCACATTTGCAAGAGACTGCATCTCCTGCTGGTACTCTTCAACAATCAATGTGGTCATTAGGATCTTTATACGAGCCTCTTTTCTTGCTGCTGTCAGTGTTGCAGGTAGTAATGGGAGGGGGGACTTTTGGTGATCTGTGGAGTACCTTCTCCATGAAATCTGTCAACTGCAAAGTCCCCCCAAAACTAATTTCTAACAATTTTTAATGTTTTACTAAGTATGTTGGGCTTCCTTCCCTTTTTCTCAGTCTTTACATGCTGTTTTATATGGTTATTATTTCAGAATAGTGATGTTTTGCTATTTAGTATAGGTTTGTTGTTGAGTGCATTCCAGTTATTTCTGACTTATTGTGATACTAAGGCAACCCTATCATGTGGTTTTCTTGGCAAGAATTATTCAGAGGTGGTTTGCTTTTGTCTTTCTCTGAGGCTGAGACAGGACTTGCCCAAGATCATCCAGTAGGTTTCCATGAGTGATCAGGGATTTGAAACCTGGGCCATTTCCTCACTAGCTTGTTATAGCGCAATGATTCCACTTTCAACATTCTCTGGAATCCTGGGGTCTGCAGTTTCAGGAGGGGCCACTTGGCCCCTCCCAAAACTACAAACCCCAGGATTCCAGAGGATGTTGAAAGTGGAATCATCGCACTATAACAGGCTAGTGAGGAAATGGCCCTGGTCTCCAGAGTCATTGTCCAACACTCAAACCTCTACATTACACTGGCTCTTATACTATAGCTATACCTCAGTTAACAAAGTGGATGTGTTCCTGAACATGAGTTCTTTAACAGAAATGCTGGTACCAGAGGCAGACATAACAGGAATAACAGGGATACATTTCTACACAACAAAAAATTATAACTGCTCAACATGTTTCAGCAAACCTTTTATCCAAAACTAATAGCATGAGAAATAAAACAACCAAGCCTGGCATAAGTTAGTAAAAAAAATTGGAAAATTTTAGAGACTATTTGAAAGCTTCTTCCAAAATGCATCCAGGGATTATTATTCTCTTTCATCACTCTCCATTTTTAATTACTTTCAGTTTGGCGGCCAAGCTTACTGATCTATATTTCTTTAAAATAGCCAGTGAGGCACGCCTATCTGTTTGCCTCTTTCCTTTCTGTTTTGCTGTTCACATACACTCAGTAAGCGATTCTGGAGGTAGCTGCTGTTCATTTTGCTTGTTGTAGGTAGGTACACAGAACTTATAGTAGGACTGGCTAGAGGAGAATTGCAGTTTGAGCTTTATTGCATAGTTAACTGCAGACATGCTGACGCGACTTGAAACTGAAATTCTGTGTTTCTCCAGCCCTCTTTCACCATCCTTCTAAAGCCAACGCTGCTACAAAATTTTTAGGTAGACAGAGGACAAGGGAAAAAAGGAATGCTTTTACAAATAGACTTTGTAAAAAGGACCTCCTTTGTGAGACTCTTTTTGCTAACTGAGACATACCTGTATTTTATTTGCATTTTTAAATTGAAAGCCATCCTGAGATGGCCAGTTGTGTGGCAGGTTTGGGATAGAAATTTTAGAAATGAATAAATGAGTATTATCAAGCAAAACAACTGATAAATGAACCAAATTTATTCACACTGGCTCTCTATTTCTTTGGCTAATACATACAGGTTCAACCTATTGCCACGTGTGCACACTACCTTATATTGTTCTCCGAGGAGATAAATGCAGCAAGCGTCCTTGGATCGCTATTCCCTTGTCACACAGTATAATCTGAACAGAGCAAGAATTTGAATCCAGCAGTTTTTCCAGCACTCCTAGGGATGCCTGACACTGAACCTGGGACCTAGTATATGCAAAGCCGATGCTCTTCCACTGAATTATGGGCCTTCCCTATGTGCCATTTATATATTCCTTTGGTGTTTACACTGACATAGATACTCTCATGGGGCAATAATCAGTACTACGAAATGATGGTGCCATTTGAAGTCACTAAAATATGGATGCATAACTTCCACTGTATTAATAATGTCTACTTTTTACTCCAAGCAATTTGTAGCAAAAGAGAAGGTAATAATTAACAGAAAAGTTAATGTTCCTATTTTTTCTGCTGCTCTTACATCTGAATTGAAAGTGCTTATTTACAGCATATTCTTTATTGCCTTGGCACCACTGCTTAGTCTTAACCTAGAGGCTAATTAGAAAACTCAATTTTCACTTCTGTAACCAGCTTCACAGCAATAACTTGAGAAGAAACAATACTGTAATTCCTTTGCAAACAACAAAAACATTTGTATGGAAATCACATACCCAGAGAAAATTGGAAGCAATCTATATACGTCAGCCAACATATAAAACTGAAAATCTATCTAGGCAGAAGGGAACTTGCTTGTTTGGTTTCTGTTAAGTAAAATGAGTTCAGTGAACCGGAACTTCAAAATACCTCCTATAATGCATTGTTCTGCGTTCACACCTCAGATTTAAAGGACCTGATGGATGGCTTCATGTGGAAATTTAACACAGGAATTTAGAAACATAGGAATCTGCTTTACAGGGAGTCAGATCATTGGTCCACTTAGGTCAATATAGTCTAAAGCAAAGATGGGGAAAATGTGACCCAGAGGATGCATGAATTCTCCGGCAGCTTTTCTTTTCTTTTTTCCTTTAATGTTTTTATTCTTATTAATTAAAAATTACATTCCAAAGTAACGGATTGCCGTTTTTCCCCCCCAATAGAATCTACATATAATAAATAATATATACAAACTGTAACAAACAATAACAATGGATTTTCATACTACCCACCCTCCCCAAAAAGAGAAAAGAAATTAAATTAAATTCCCCCCCCCAGGCAAGAAACAGTTTGTTACATTAATTGGGAAAATAATTCCCAAAATAATTTCAACCTCCGGTCATATCCTTGACATAGGCATTAGTTATACTCATTTCTTAATCTTTGTAAAAAAACAAAACAAAAAACCTTTGTCAGTTTACTCCTTCAAGTATCTCTTTCCACATAGTTTTGCAGAGAACCCTTGCATGATACATGATACAAATACATCAACCACGAGAATACACAGTAGCAACTTCCTTTGTTAATTATCTTTAACAAACTTATAAAGGGGACGCCATAGTTCATAAAATTGCTTAGTAGTTTTGCACTGAAGCAAAAAGGTTAGCTTATCCAGTTCTGCTAACTCCAGGAGTTTATCCCACCATTCTTCCTCATGGGGAATGGTTTTCTTCCGCCAATGTCTAGCCAAAACTATTCTAGCTGATATGATCATATGCCATGCTAATCGTTGAGTATGCTTATTTAATGTACATCCCCCTCTCTTTGTCGCACTTCCAACAAGAGTCCTTGTTATGTTTTGAATTTTTTGCAATCCTAACTGGTGGAAGATACCATCGAAACCATAACTTAATAACATTCTCTTGGAGGTAATAAGACCTAGTAAACCTAGACACATTCTTCCATGCCCTGGACCAGTTATCTAAATCTATAGTATGGCCAACATCTCTGGCCCATCTAATCATATAATCCTTGACCACCTCATCTTCCAAATCAAGCTGGAGCAAATGTTGATAAAATTTTGACAAAAGACTACGTTCCCCACTGTTCATAATCAATTCAATTTGGGAAAATTTAGTTATAAACCCCCCTTCCTGTTCTAATTGTGAATGGTCCTTCAAGCAGATCTGGTCATTTTGTTTATAAGTTAAATCCTTGTAGTTGATCCATTTTATATCTCTCCGTAGAGTTTGAATAGAAAAGGCTTCAAGCGGGGTGACAGTGGGCAACCTTGTCTAGTACCTTTCATAATAGGAAAATTCTCACATCTTTTGGAATTTACTAACAGATGGGCCTTTTGATCAGAATATATCAATTTCATCCATTCTACAAAAATCTGACCGAAGTTCATCTTTTCCATCACTCCTAGCATAAATTTCCAATTCAGGTTGTCAAACGCCTTCTCTGCATCCAAAAAAACAAAAACAAAGCTCCTTTCCTTTCGTTGTGAACATGGAAGTATTCGACAACATCTATCGATGATCTTAAATTGTTTCTCATGAAATGGTTCGGGAGAAAACCACTCTGGTCCTCATCTACATAAACATGGAGAATCTTTAATCTCTGTGACAGAATTGCACTAAAGATCTTATAGTCCTCATTAAGAAGAGAAATGGGCCTAAAATCTTTAGGGGTCGGATACTCTTCCTCTGTCTTTGGGATTAATACTATGCTTGCCTCTTTCCAACTTGGAGGAATTAAGCCTTCACTAATAGTCGCGTTTAACATCTTTTGCATCGGTATCAACAAAACATCCTGAAAGGTCTTATAATAACTTGCTGGTAGGCTGTCCAGACCTGGAACTTTGTTAATTTTAGTCTGTTCAATCGTCTCCTTAATTTCAACTAATGATATCGGTTTATTCAGAACTTCTCTATGTTCTAATGACAGTTGGGGAAGATTTCTATCCTTAAGAAATTGATTAACGTTCGTTACACCCAGCTCTTTCAGAAAACCATACAGATTTTGATAGAAATGAACAAGACTTTTACTAATACTTTCTCTGTCTGTAAGTACTCTATCACCTTCCTTAATGCCATTAATTGTTCTTTTCTTCCTCTCTCAACGTATTCTATATGCCAGCTGTCAACCCAGCTTGTTGGCCTTTTCAAACCAATTTTGTCGTACGAGTCTCAATTTTTTCTCTAATTGCTCTATTGCCAAATCCGACATTTGATCTTGCAAAACCTTTAACTTCCTCCTCAGTTTCTTACTCTCTGGTGTTTGTTGCAACGTCTTTTCTACAGTTCTAATCTCTTCCAGTACCTTATTCATGAGTTCACTCTGCTTCTTCCCCTGTTCTATTAACTTCTGAATAAATAACCCCCTCATCACTGCCTTTGAGGCATCCCAAACCATAGACGTTGCAACTCCCTTATCCATATTCTCTCTAAAAAAGGTTTTTAATTCTTTCTTACACAATTGGACTGTGTTTTCCTGATGAAGAATACTATCATTTAACCTCCAGTTGCCTCTTTTTCTATCCACCTGAATACGTACCATTAAAGGATTGTGATCACTGAAGATTTTGGGTAAAATAACTGCCGATTTTATCTTATTTATCATCAGTTCAGAGATCCATATCATGTCAATTCTGGACCAATTGTTGTGATGGTGTGAGAAGAACATATAATCTTTCTCTTTGGGATGTTTATGTCTCCAGCCATCCCTCAATTGGTACTCATGCGCCAGCTTAAAAAATTCATTAGGGAGTTTCCCATGACTACCCAAATGATGTGTCTTACTTTTATCCATCTGTACATCCGCCACATCATTCAAGTCCCCCAAAAGACATAGGTATTCGTATACGTGCTTTTTAAACTCCTTTGCCAGGTCTTCATAAAAACTACCCTTGGCGTTACACAGAATGTATACTCCCACTAAGAGAATCTTAATCTCATTGAGTTTAATTTCTACACCCAAAAATCTTCCCTTTTTATCACCGAATTTTAGGATAGGGGATAAATGTGATTTAAGATATAGCGCAACCCCTCGTTTCTTAACAGTGGCAGCTGATACAAACACCCCTCCTAATCTCAAAACCTGGAGAACTTTTATATCTTTAGTTTTGATGCGAGTTTCCTGCAAACAACTAACTTCGGGATTTAACTTCTGTAAATAATGGAAAAAAAAAATTCTCTTAACCACGGAGTTCAAACCATTTACATTCCACATTATGACTGATGACATTATTTTCCCCTAGAGGCAATTGAAACCAATTCATCTATGTTCAAATCCAATAGACTAGTACCTTGTCCCTTATTCTTGTCCTTTGTTTCCTTTTCCATCTGTTCGTCCTTTGATTCCATTTTTCCTCCCTGGGTTACTCCTACTAGATCTTTGACCATCGAATCCCTATTTCTTCCCCGCTGGTAACTACTTGTTCTGGATGGTAGCAGACTTGATCTTATGTTATCACCAAATTTCTTCAAAAAGTTGTTAGCTTTATCAATTGAATTAAGCTGAAATCTCTGGTGATCGTAGTCCACCACCACCCCCTCAATTCTGACCCACCTAAATGGAATCTTGTAGTCCTTTAACTTTGAAACCAAAAAGTCATAATATTTCCTTTTGCGCAAAATCCTAGATGGACCTTCCCTCAGCATAATGAGTTGTTTTCCTTTTACACATAGCGGTGATCGATTGTGTTCTTCAACAATCTTATCTTTCGTTAAGCGTTAGATGAACTGAACTACCACATCCCGTGGAAGATTATTTTTCTAGCCACAACTGATTGTACCCTGTAAACCGAATCTATTTCATTTTCCATAATATCC
Organism: Ctenosaura bakeri; assembly: GCA_948474755.1. Lineage (NCBI taxonomy): Eukaryota > Metazoa > Chordata > Lepidosauria > Squamata > Iguanidae > Ctenosaura > Ctenosaura bakeri. Next base: position 38,123 of record CAOLHI010002267.1, read on the forward strand.
TCTTCTACCTCCATAAAATTAGCAAACAAAGTAACTATCTTTTCTCTAATATTCTCCCCCTTCCCCTCCGCCAGACTTCTAAGTCACAGCCAGGAATCTTTTTGTTTTTGCTCAAGTAAAGCAAGCTTGTCCAATTGATTTTCTAGCTGTTTCTCAACTTTGGAGGAGGAAGAGGCCGCTTGTTGTTTTAAATCCCCAATTTCCTTTTTATTGACTTCAATATCCTCTCTATTCTTTATCACATCTCTCTTAACCTGAACTAACGTGTCCTGCATTTCTTTCATTTGCCCCTTTATGTCAGACAGGTCTCTTTTTATGTTTACCATGAAAGACCTCATTTCTTCCATAAATTTCTTATGGTATTCTGGGGGCTCTTCTATGGAGTCTCTTCTTGTTGTGGTATCAGAAGTGACACCACGTACTTTTGCCAGACCTAATTTTCTTATTCAATTGCAATCAAAAAATTTTGCTAGCATAAACAGAATTGTACTAACTTAAATTCTAATTTGGTATAAGTTCACTACAATATATCAATATATAACACTATATCAATATATAACATTAACAGAGTCAGTATTTAGCAATATATCAACATGTAATGATAACAAATTCACTGCAACCTACCAATATGTATGTTGATCTTTCAGAACATAAATACATGAACACTTTCAGAGGAATACTTAATACTTAAAAAACTTGTTGAAACAAAGTAGCAAAGAAGTGGAGGAGTAGAAGTAGAAATAAATTGGTGAAGGAGAAATGTCCCAAACAAGGTATCAGCGCCAGTTCTCTACTCTTTTCTGGCACCTCACTCCTTGTTCCTATTCCTTCTTATTCTTTCATTCTTATTCCTCCCTACTCCGTTTGCTCTTATTCCTCCAAACTCCTCTGTTCTTCAGCTCTTTGCACCCCTTAACTCCTTATTTTTCTTCCTCTTGGTAATTCCTTACTCTCTGCTCTCAAACTCGTCCCTTCTCACTTCTCGTCGCTTCTCACTTCTCACTATTGCTCTCACTGTTGTTCCTTCTTGCTCCTCTGCTCTTTTGGCTCCACATCTTTCGTCCCCCTCTTTGACTCTTCTTGCTCTTCTGTCCTCAGCCAACCTCAATACCTAATATCCTTGAGTCCTTAAATCCTTAGGTTCCTCGGCTTTGGAGTTCCTCAATGTTCTTCGAGGGCTGCAAATGCAACCAAATTTACAGAGGGAGAGACGCTGACTCCGCCCGGAGTCCACCTGTTGTTCGTTTGTCACTGGGTACTTGCTATGTTGTATCGACCATACTCCCACGCCCGTGACTGCACCAGTTCGAAAAAACAACACCAAAAAAAAAACAAAAAAACAGAACACCAAACAAAAAGAGAGACGATTGAGTCTCTTCTAACCTAAAAATCGGGTGAGGTCTGGTGGTAGGGATAGGTAACCTGCCCCACGCATTCGCGGGCAGCTGCTAGAGGCGACCGCTACAACCGTCTCGTACAGGCAGAGAGAAAAAAAAAGCCTTGCAGGGGGACAGTCGGCATTGCCACTGGTTAGCTGACCTTGCTACACACCTTCCCGATGTGCAGACAAGTCAAGCCCCGAAAGAAAAAACATGAGCTTGACGAACCGTGTCTGCTGAGAAACTGGCAGAGCGTCAGAGATTCGTGCCTCCTTTCCTCACACCGAAACTGGACTCCGGCAGCTTTTCTGCAGCCCTCCATGACTCTCAAAGACCCTCCAACCCTCCTCCTGTACTTCATCCTATTTTTCTGCCTAGTATTTTCCCCTGCTTCCCTAAACAATGTTCAGGCCCTTTCCGCACGAGGTGAGTGAATTGCTCTGTGCCGTTACTTACTGGCTCTGCTTGGGTCCAAAGTAACGCAGACTTTCCCTTGAGCCGGGCTTCTCCATTGGTGCAGGGTGAACCGGAGCAGTGCGAGGTCTGTAGATTCACACTGCTCCAGCTCAAAATGGCGGCTTCCTGTGGCTTCCGGCTCAAAGTGGCGGCTTCTGGTGTCTTCGTGGGAGTGAACCAACCGCTGACACTGGCCACGCCCACAGCCCACCCTCCACTGATCGCAGGCTCGCATTGGTGCAAGCCTGCGCATCTGCACAGGTAAGTAGGATCGCAATGGCATGTTCCAGAAAATGTAAAGACCTGATTTTTCTGGTCTTTACTTAGCACGGGGGAGGACCACTTGGGGGTGGGTTGGATTGGACTGAGGTGCGGAACTAAGTTAAATAGTCTGCACCTAGTCCAATCCAAGGTGCGGACTACCTCTGTGCCAGGATGCCTTGGTCCGTTTTAACTGCCTCATGTGGAAAGGGCCTCAGTCACTGCTCCTGGAACAGCAGGCAGAACAGCCTACTCACCCAAGACTTATTAGAAATCAGAAACTGCAATGAGAATTGACTTCTGGTTTCAATGTTTGGTTGGTGCAGCTCACCACAGGGGCAAGAATTATCCCCTAGATATTAGCTCACTCCTGGTCTAAACCAGCATGCATAGGACGATGTGGTCCTCCAAGGCCTTCAGTTCCCCTGTTCCCTTATCATTGTCTATGCTGGCAAGAGCTGCAGTTCAATAATTTCTGAAGGGTTATAATCTTACCTCTTCATCCCTAATAGTCTAGACCCCACCGTTTGGTATAAGATGCCTTTCCATTCTTACCACGGACTGAACCTCAAAACCTCTCCATCTAAAACACATGTTCTGTCATTGAGCAACAGTAGAATCCATCAACCTGTTAACAGTTGAACAACAACATTGAACAAGAAATGATGGCTGTGCTCATGCAAAAGCTACATTTCCTGTATAGCATCTCTGTGCGCAGAGGCTCATGTAACTGCTTCTTATAGATCATTTCAAAAGGAGAATACAATGAGGCAAAATTGTCAGTGCAAAATCAAAGTCGAAAGATTAAAGGAAATTTGTGAGATTGTTCATTCAATTTAAAACTTGGTGCATAATTTAGAAATAAATAAGAAGGGAACAAATATTCTCCCAATGATCAGGAGTATTTTTAATTTAAAATATTAAGTGTAATGTTGTCCTAGAAAGTGATTATGTTTGATGTACTGTCAAGACTGAAATAAGGAGCATGAGAAGATGAAGAGTAAGTACAAGCATTTCTTCTTTCCTAAAGCTACCTACCTCTAATTGATCATTTCTACCTGTAAGAACTTTAGAACTTCATTAGAACATTGGTCTTTGTGTAAATTAACTCCCCCAACATCCTGCCATTTCTTTCTATGCCTTTGCTAAAGATTACTTCCTTGGATTCCCGTTTTCCTCTCTTTTGTCCTCAAGTCTTTTTTCTCCTTAATGGTTGCTGTTACATTATGCAACTGTAGAAAACAGCTTCTCAATATGCCTAATCTTCATTCAGGAACATTTCTGAATATTTTACATTCTTCTGGCTCCAAAGTTGAACAATGTTAAATGAAATAATGACAAAAAAAATTCTATTGGCACTATTTCTTACCAGAGTCTTCGTTGCAGCCATTCGTTCCAATTTCTTCATAGTTACATTTAACTCCATCTAAAACAGGAAAGGCAACAATAACACAGCATTGCATAATCTAGAATATTATTTCTACCACAACCTTCAGACAACTTCTGCCTTTCTTAGCTTAGCTGTGACAGGAGATAATGGATGTGTCTACAAAGGATATCACCAATTACGTGTTTTGGGTTTTTGTTTTTGTTTTGTATCAGTTGTCTCATTATCCTTCATAGCATTCCATTTGTAAATGTTTGCTTAATTAGCTGTCAAGATCTCATTCATTTTCTTACAAGGAATATACATCTGTTTAAAGCTTAAGATTCTTACCCCATTGATATTTGGCTCTCCACAGCAAGCAAACATCTGCTCAGCCATGTGCATAAACTAGATGCTAGGAAATAGTTACAGGATTTTATACCAGTATTCCCATCATGGCCAGCCAAGGACATATTGCTATCTAACAGCAAGTACCAGCTCTTGGCAAATTGCAGAAAAGGCCAGCTAACTGGGAAGCTGGTTGGAGGAAGGGCTCTCCATTGGTGATGTTGGAAGAGGAAGTAATACGTCCGGGAGTACACAAGTGCTCCAGGACTGGGATTCCAGCCAATTTCTTTATGCTTCTTCCTTCAACTTGAGTTGTACAGGTGGATTCTGTTGTAGTCACATGGGTTGCTAAATTTCTTATGGGTATGATTTATATTTCCAGAACTCTAGGGGTGGTGGTCTGGGCAATCTGCAGGGTAGGGGAGGCCTGAAGCCTGTGTGCCTGTTTCCCTGCTTTAGTGATTCCTTTGGGGAATCGTGGGGGTTGAGGCATTTGAAGCAGGCCCAGCTCAGAGCTCTATCATCACTGCCTCATACTCAGGTGACAATGGGAATCAGGCAGTGCTTTCCCCCCTATGGATCCTAGTTACTGTCCTGTGGGTCTTTCTCTAGCTGGTAGGCTGGGGCTGGGTATCACTGGATGGCAAGTGGTCATCCAACACTTGTAACCAATAAACTGTGTCTATTTCAATTCAAACACTGGTCATTTCCGCATGGGGCAAGGGAATCACCCCGTGACGCTACTCACCAGACTTTGGGGCTCCCTGGTTTGGTCCACGCTTCTCTGGAGCAGTCCGTGGCCGCCGCTCCGCACTGCTCCTGGGACGAAAATGGCGGCTTCCGGTTGGTTGAGGGTCTCGACCAACCGCTGAAGCTAGCCAGCCTAAAGCCCGCCCCCAGCAGATCACAGGCTCGCACCAATGCGAGCCTGTGAATCTGCATATGGGAGCAGGCTCGCAGTGGCGCACTCCTTGCTTTTGAAAGACCTGTTTTTAGCGGTTTTTCAAAAGCACGCTGGACGACCACTTGGGGTCATTCAGGAGCGGGCTGGACTGCAGATCTACGTTCAGTAGGTCCGACCCAGTCTGGTTCCAGGTGCAGACATCCTCCCTGGAGGACACTCTGCCTCGTTTAAAAAACCCCGTGCAGAAATGGCCACTGTCTGCTGCATATGTGCTTCCAACCCTCTACAACATCACTAGTGAAGCAAATCATTTTAAAGGATGAACTTAAAACAGCTAAACCACAGAAGGAAGTAGGTTAAGAAAACCTAATGAAGAACAGGAAATCAACTAAAAACCCAGTAAATCAGATCTAAATCAGTAGGCCAAACCCTGTCAGAATATTTCTAGCTTCTTATAGAAAGATGTCACAAAAGGAATAATACCATCTTTCAGAGCAGAGTATACTAAAAGTGAAGTGTTGTAACAGAGAAGGCCATAGTAGGTACTTCATCAATTGAATTTCAGATGCTGCAACAATTTGCCTCCCCGGACAACTTGTGACAGTGGGAAAGTTCAGGTGGGTGCCCTTTACATAGCCTGTTTCTAAAGTATTTTCAGACTTTGAATTAAAAGTAACTACCAACAGCCTGAAGAGGATGGAAATATACTGAAAGCCAGAGAAGCTAGCACAGAGCTGGAGATAAACAGCCATAGGTTCCAAATGAACAGATCTGTACAAAATCCTCATGGTTCCATTTTCAACGAGATTACTCTTGCACGTATGACTCAAAAGAAGACCCATCCATTTATGCTTCTAGAATCCATATTAAAACTATTCCTAAGGGACATTTTATCTAGATGCAGAGAAGAATGTGTGTGTGTGTGTGTGTGTGTTTGTGCATGTTTGTCAGAGGGTTAGACTTTATGGCCCTTGTGGTCTCTTCCATCTCCATGATTCTATGATTCAACTTTACATTACTTTACATTACATTCAAGACCAGTAAAGACCAGTAAAATAATAGATAATTCACAGTCCTGTTTTTGCATGACCAATATAATGTTCAGAAAAGGAATTTGTATGGGACACTTAACCAAACAGATAAAGTATAATCAAGCAGCAGTATAATCTCCATGGTCTAGATTAAATAATTTATGATGTGTAGCAGTCAGTATCTGTTCCTTTTAGTAATGGTGACAACACTGACTGTATTTGGCCCAATGTATGATATGAACACATGGCTTATACACAGCAGGCAAGCAGGATTCAGCAGGAACCAGCAAGAGGTCTCTAGGTTCTTGTCAACAGCTCCACTGGTCTATAACATCTACCATGTGCTATGCCCTGATCTTGAAACCACATTTTGAAGCAAATGTGACTTGTTTACATCCAGCCATTTCATCCAGCAACTTGTTCATGCATAGCTTTCTCCGCTGCAACAGCAACTCTCTGTTTTCATTTTATTCAGTTCACAAGGAGTCCTGGCCCAAATTTGTTTTTAATGCAGCACATACAACTATAAAAAATTGTTAGACAAAAGTTTCAAGCAGTATATGTTGTACTTTTTCACAGACAGACTGAGGTTTATCTTTCCCTCTGACAGTATACAGAGGCATGAGTTCTGCATTACAGGTTGAAGAACAGTACGTGACTTACCACAAGGTGTCTTTACTGCTTTGGGGTGGGACCTTAGCATTGGTGACTGCCTGTAATGGTGGCTGGCCAGCTTCTTTCTCCCAGGGGCATGCAGGGTTTGTGCAGGCCTCTGGAAGAAGCGGAAAATGCCAGCCAATGAATTTGGCTTTGAACTCACTGCCTGGCAAAGAAGGACCTGAGTGATCTGGAGGTAGGTTTCACTCAGGTCTGGGGATAGGGTATTTATTACTGGCTTCCTTGAACACCTGAACATTTGCGCTTCAAGTGTCAACCCACCCACCCTTTATTTGATCATGTGTTCAGCCTGAATGGGCCTCTACCCAGACGGATCCTTCAATTATCATTTTGGTGGTTCAGGCAGCAGGCCAGATGGACAAGTTCATCAATCAATAGGTGGGTTGGCCTATGCCTTGATCCAGACCCATGTGTTTCCCAACCCGATCAGCACCAATAGAATCTGTGACCTACTTTTTTTCCATCCACATTGGTTGTTGGGTTTTAAGTGGAGTGGGACTCTCCCCTGAACACACAAATCCAATCAGTTCAATTTTCTGACATCACTATGCCCATATGATGCCACCTCTTTGATACCTTGTATAGATATTAACACTTTTTTCAAGTACTACCAGGACAAGAGGTTCACAGCTTTGGTCTTTGGCTTCTGAATGGAAAGTATAATGTCAGCATTGTATCTGCAATCCCATAAAGGGCAATCACAATGTGTATCTTTTTGATGAGATGCTGCAACAAGTGGCTGGGCAAGGGGAGGACTAACAAAGTTGGGGCAAGAAAATATAATGTTGTGCTAAATCCATGTGTTTCCATCTTTAGCAGAATTATACTTCCCAGTGCCAAGTAAGTATTTCTTACTTTCTATTAATTCCTGCTCTTTTCAAGTGTAAACATACTCATTGATATTCAGCCTCAGTAATCTTTCTAAATTTGCTATTCCTCAAAACATAATAAATGCAAGTACATTTTCTGCCAGAGAGTATTGGATGGGCTGCATACTTTGCAATTGTGTGTAACTGTCTTTTAGTTTGTTCCCCACCCTATCATTAGAAGCAATGGATATATAGCCATGAAAGTTTAAGTACTTGTTTAATTTATATGGCATTCCATTGAACGCATGTTCTATCTTACATTGGTAGACACGCTGCATGTTCTGCAAGTGTGTGTGTGTGGTCTCTACTTCTCTTGTTTTCAGCTGCCTAAATACCTTAAAGGCACCAGATCATGTCTGATTTTAGAAGCAAAGCAGGGTCAGTTCTGGTTAATACCTGTATGGGAGACTGCCAACAAATATCAAGTGCTACAGACTATATTTCAGAGCAAGGAACTGACAAAAGCACATCTGAGCATTTCTTGCTTAAGAAAACCATATGAAATTCGTGGGGTCACCATAAGTTAACAGGTGACTTGAAGGCACATACACAGATCTCCCTCTCTCAATGTGAGGATCATATTTCAAACTGCCTTATGATATATTAACTTGCAGGGACAACAGCACTGACCATTGAAGTGGCCCTACTATGGTGATGTTCCAGATAAGCATGATTTGAAATTGATCTCTTTGTCTCAGAGTAGTCTTTTGCTTAACTGAGTAATGAATTTTAAGTATCCAGGATACTTCAGTTTAAATGGCAACACCAATCAACTGGAAATGGAATTCAATAAACGCGTCTCAATGTCAGGAATTTAGCAAGTCTCCAAAACCTCTATGGAAGAAATTGTATCCCATCGTTTTATATTGCAAATGGATCTAAGCAAAGATAGAAATATCCAGCTAGTTAAGCTGGCATTGTCATAAAAACTTAAGTAAAAGTAATAATATAAGAGGCATTTGCTTTAGTTTTACATTGAATTCTATATTGCTAGAGTGATAAAATGTTATAAGAGAGCTATGGGATGATTATGTTAAATAAAATGTGATGTAACGAACTGTACAGAAAATTGACCATGTCCTTTTGGAATTAATGATAATGAGGGTTGTGAAAAGTGAACTTAGTTGGACACATTCCTTGGATATTGGGAAAGCCACATTCAAAATACTCAGAAAGCTTGCAAGGAATCTCTCAGTTGCCTCAATACCAAGGGTATTGCCTCAAGTTGCCTCAAGGCCAGGGTTAGATTCCCCACTTGGCCATGGAAACTTGCTGGGTAACCTCGGTTGCGTCATACTCTCAGCCCTAGAAAACACCATGATACGTTTGCCTTAGGGTTGTCGTAAATTGGAAATGACTTGAAGACACACAACACAACAATACCTACATTTTATATTCCTACAGCAATGAAGTGACTTTCAACTTATAAAGGGTACTAATCCTACATTTTTATTCTTTCTTTAAAAAATCTACTTTTTTTCTGGAAAATGGGGGGCATTTTTTCCCTGTGGCTTTAAAGTTCTCAGAAATTTTACATCTCCAGACTCAGCACTCTCATGAAGGTTTGAGGTGAGTGTCACAGTGTTTTCACAGCTTCCATACTTTTATAAAAAAAAATTTTTAGATTATCTGAATGAGGATCTAGAGGCACTGACTCCCAAATTTGCAGATGCCATACATTGAGGAAAATTTTTGAATATTGTATAAACCAAGAGAAAAGTTCAGAAAGAGTTGGGCTGAAACTATCAAGATTCATCAGAGATAAATGTCAAGTCTTGCATTTGGTCTCTCCTGACATTAGAACACAGAAGTCCTGGTTTGGCCTGGAAAGAAGACCTTGGTGCCTTAGTGGATCACAAGCTGAATCTGAAGCAGCTTACATAAGGACATGTTTAACCTAGAGAAAAGAAGGCTAAAGAGAAGCATGGTAAGGGGTTTTCAAAGGCCATGATGCAGAAGATGAAGGCAACTTGTTTTCTGTTGCTTCAGAAGATAGGACTAGAACCAATTGATAGAAGCTGCAGCAAAGGAGATTTCAGCTAAACGCTAGGATGAACTTCTAACGGTGACAGCTATTCAACAATGGACCAGAGTGCCTTGGAAATTGGTGGCTTGTTCTTCACTGGGGGTCCTTAAGCCAAGGCTAGTCAGCTATTTTCAGATATGCAGAGTTGCATCCTACAGTGCAGAGGCTGCACTAAACAGGGCTCTCTGGACTAGATGATCTTAAAATTACCCTCATTCACTACAATCTTGTATTTTATGGATGGTTTGATTAAAAATGCTTGAATGGAAACATATATAATTTGATTACTGTAGAGATGGTTTGTGCATTGTGTTTAATGAGAACAACTAAGACAGAACCATATGTTCTGTTACTATAGCCTGCTATGGTTTGGAGACAGAGCATATTTAGCAGCTTTTAGTCCCAGGGTCTGAATGCTTAACAATAAAATTCAGTGAACCTTTATATTTTAGCTGAATGAAACAATTGAAACTCATGGGCAAAGTGTATTTTTCCAGGTAACAGAGCAGATCCAAACAGAACAATACACAAAGACAGTTGTCATTTTGATTACTCCTTGGATTCCATAAACAGGATATCTTTGCATTCTACTCTCAACATTGCTTGTGAGGGATAAATTTCAGCTCATTATGTAATAGGTTTAGACAGCTCTCAAAGCAAATTAATTTACTGGAATGTTTACGAGTGTTCAAAAAATCAGTAACAGTTCATACTACTTTACACTAAAGTCTATAATAATAAAATGGAATGTCTGTGACAGCATAGCTCACCAGGACACTGTGCTAAGAACTATCAAAAACTGACAAAGCATCTTTGGTTAAACATGGTTAAGCTGCATTACAATGGTTCAAGTCAAAATTTCCAACAGGGTCTTTCAGAATACACTGAGACAATGTGGTAGACACTTCAAAACTTGACAGTGCTTTTGACTGAGCCTAGCCAAAAGTGGTCTTTTTCAAGTCAAAATTCCAATTGGGCAGACTTTATAGATGCAAAAAGGAGGTTTGGCATAACATTTTTTTTAAGTCTCAAAAACAGGAGAGAACTTTCTGAGGAACTGATGACAAGATTGCTGGGGCTAAAAAGGGGATGGGAAAATAGGAGAGGTTTCTTTGATGTACTGCTGGTGAGATTCCTGATAGTAAAAAAAAAAAAAAAAAGTGGGGAGGGGAAGTTGGAGGATTTAAGTATGGACCCAGGCAACACCCTTCTGCTACTACCAAATAACGCTAACAATCTTTAAAGGAACGCTACTTGTTTTCTTGGTAAAACATTTTACAGAGCTAATGTCTCCTTTCCTATGAATATATACATTATTTATATCCCTTCGTTTTCACCAAAGCAGGTCAGAGTTGCATATCTGAAATCCCAGATGATCCTATCTGATTATCTGTAGAGAGGCAGAAAAAGATAGCTATGCAAAATGCATGCAGTATGGCAAATTTTGCCTAAACCTTGTTGGTAGTCCCAACTAGAGCAGACCCACTGAGTCAATGGGACTTACATAAAGGTTGGCTCATCATCCAGGAATATAATTTAGGTCTTTATTACCAGCATTCTAGTTATTACAGCTGCAGTTGTGGACCTACCTTCAGCTTACCTTTGGAAAAACATGTATATGATTGCAGGTACATTGCATTCATTTGTCCTCTACTTCCACCTCTGCTTTTAGAATTGTTGCTGAGTGCTCTGAGTCTTCTTCCCCCCTCATTTTTATATTATACTGCACTGTGTTGATGTTTAAAATGTCATCCTAGAACTGTAAGCTGCCCTGAGACTTCCAAACAGATCTGAAGAGCATGATATTAAATGAGATAAATAAACACAGAGCGTTTTTTGCAACCAGCATAGGCATTACTAGGCTAAGTTATGATAAAAAGGGCACAGGACACTGACCGATTTCTGCCAGTCTCTGTTTTCCACAGCAAATTACAGCCAGCTTGACTTCGTCCCCCTTCAAGCATCTCTTTGCCTTTGGCATTTTTTTTTTTTTTGCATTCAACCAATCAAAAAGGTCATAAAGATTCTTTACTACTTTAATCAGACTATGTTCCATAGGAATGTCGTTCCCCAGCACTATAAATGAAGAGAACTGAATGAATCTCTCCTTCATCCATCCTTGCCTCACTGTACATGTAAGGACATAATGCCCTGGTTAGCAATTGTCCCCCTCCAGCATACACCCACACACCAAATTAACCCACCTGGACACTATTTCTTTTTCATGGGCTGATATGTAGAGCTGTAAGTATAAAGCCCCTTGCAGTGAGCTGGGTCTCCATCACCAGTCAGAAGGCTTTTAGAGTTCTTATTAACATCATGACCAAACATTAATAGATGACAGAAAGAGTTGATTGGTATTAGTGACTTTGTATGATAAATTTTTGCATTACCTTGGTCATTTAACATGGGTAAAAAAAATCATCCTCTGTTGTTAACCTGCTTGCACATGTCTCATAACTATGTGGTGGGGAGATGGGTCACACTTGCACACTTTGATTTTCTTTGCTTATTTCTGCACTATATAACCCTGGGAAGTACATCCTTTGGCCTTGCCCCAGGGTGAATGCACAGCAACCCAGGTGACCCTTAGCCAGCTGTGGGGACTTGGATTGCTGGCCTATAAATAGTTGCGTAGGTGTCCAGTTTTGCAACTGGCTGTGAGGGGATGCTGGATGCTATCGACAAAAGGGCTGGAATGTTTCTCTGCTGTATACCATCTGCTACATCATTTACCACCAATAAAGATGATCTAACAACAGTAAGATGTGCCTGCGTTCCTCACTGAACTGCATCTAGTTCTACAGATAACACCCCTGTATTACATATCAGAGTGTATGGCTTGTATTGGGCCTAGGGAGCACAAATTCATTCCTGGACGACACAAAAGGATATAGCAGAGAAGCCAAAAATACCTGAACTCGAGCACAGTTCTGAGAATGTTTGACTGGCATGTTCTCAGTAGGTAATGATAAAAATTAACAAGTGGGATCGTCTGCTGGGTCATGACACAGGCAGCTGGTTAGAAAAAAGCAGAGGTTTATAGAAAAGAGTTGCTTTTTGAAAAAAGAACACTGCTTTGCTTTCTTCTGTTTAATATTTGCTTGCTGTGTATAACATCCAACCCTGTCAAATGCTGTATCAGAATCTGAGAATTAATCAAAAAGTGAGGGTGTTTTTTCTCACTAAAGCCAAGACAGGAAAATAAAAGTTCTCTTTCTGCTTGAATGAGTTGCATTTCTAGACATTTGGATGAACTCTTCTGGATAGTAGGACCAGATAAATGCAGAACAGAGAAAGGGAGATGGTACACAAAATGCCTGGAGCTGTCCATATGAGTCAGACACTGTGCTTGTCTCATGGTGCAGTCGCAGTTTCAATGGGGTTTTAAGAATAATTTCCATCTATTCTCAATATTTTACTTGCGCATTAACATGTCTGTCATGAACCACAGGTGCTTACCTTCAGCACAAAGAGCAAACTGAGTAATTTAAAAGAACTGCCTTGCTAGATCAGATTATGGTTTGTGATTTTGCATTTAATAGTAACCAAACTGTTGCTTCTGGAAATCTCATTAATGAGACACAACAATGACTACCTTCCTCTGCAGCTTTATGCAAGCATCTCCCAAATGAAGGTCAATTGTAGAGCTTGAGTAACTTATATTTTACAATGCAAGTTCCAGAATCCCCAGCCAGCATGACTTTCTGGCTTATAAGGGGAGGGAAAAAGGTACAAAAATGAGGAATCTTCAAGAATACCCCAAAACAAAGGCAAGGATCTAAGAACAGAATGCAAAAACTCTAAATACAAAATCATAAATGATTGAAGACATGGAATTACGCATAAGTATATTTAATTTTGATGGAAATATTTTGATGGAGAAGGGAAGGGGGTTTAGCAACAATTCTAAAAGCAGGGGTGGAAGTAGAGGACAAATGAATGCAATGTATCTGCAATATGTTTGATCAGCTACAGTTTTGTATTTTGAACTTTCAGTTTTGATTGACAAAATCAAATAGATGAAAAACCAGTAAAACTGAAGGGAACAGATATCTGTACTGACATTTTGTTTAACTGCATGATAGGTGATACAGCATATTTGCATGCTCATAATAATAAAATGATAACTCAAATTACAAACTGGAAAGGAGAAAAACAATGCCAATCAGGGTTTTATGCAATTGTATCCATGATCATACACTCTGTCTTCAGTCCTACAGTCTGCCCTTACCTTGAGGAGAGTGGCACAGAACAATTCTTGCTTCCATTACTTTTTTGTGCCATTCATTCATCTCCTACTTATGTTTATTGCTGTTAAGTGCTGTTATGTCAACCTCAACTTATAGCATCCCTATGACTGAGAGACTTCCAGGTCACCTTGTTATCAATAGCCCTGCTCAGGCCTTGCAAATTCAAAGCTGTGGCTTCATCGATTGAGTCTCTCCAACTGTAATGTGGCCTTCTTCTTTTCTTACTGCCTTCCACCTTACCAAGCATTACTGTCTTCTCTGATGAATCATGTCTTCTCGTGATATATTTGAAATATGACAGTTTCAGTTTAGTCATCTAGGGTTCTAGGGAGAGTTCAGGCTTGATTTGCTATCTGACCCATTTATTTGTCTTTTTGGCAGTCCATGTTACAACTCTTTTCCTATACCACAATTCAAATGAGTTGATTTTTTTTCCCTATCAGTTTTTTTAACTATCTAACTTTTACAATCATACATAGAAATCAGAAATATGATGACATGGATAATCCAGACAATTTAGAATTCAATATGTATCTTTACATTTCAGAGTCTTCTCTATTTTCTTCATAGCTGCATTTTCAGATCCTAGTGTTCTTCTGATTTCTTGACTACAATCTTTATTATGATTAGGGATAGAGCCAAGGTATGGGAAACCTAACTATTTCAATGTCTTCACTGTCTACTTTAAAGTTATGTAAATAATCTGTGGTCATTATTTTTGTTTTCTTAATGTTCAGTTGTAACTCTGCTTTTGTACTTTGTTCCTTTATTTTATTCAATAATTGCCCCAACTCTTTGTTATTCTCTGCTAGTAGTATGCATACTTTAAATTATTGATGTTCCTTCCTCCAATGTTCATACTTATTTCCTTTGAGGCTAATACTGCTTTACATATGAAATTTTTAGCATCGAAGTTAAACAGGTAAGGTAATAAAATATGGCCTTACTTGTTCCTCTCGCCAATTGGAAACAATTCTATTTTTTTTATTTCATATTTTATCCTGGCAATGGGCCCCTGTACTGAGTATTGGTTATATATCTGGAGAATCAAATGTTGCGGCACACCCGTTGCTTTAAGAGCAATCCATAATTTTTCATGAACAAGACTTTGTTATTATCTATAAAGTATCAGCTGATTTTCTCCAGAAGCTCTTTGGTGCACTCCATTATCCAACATAAATTTGCTATATGATTCCTAGTGCCTCTTCTTTTTCTGAACTAGGACATTTGGCCTTTCTTGGCCCATATATGGTAAAAGCCTTTGATTTTAAATTTTGAGCATCATTTTGCTTGTATGAGAGATTATGCAAAGGTCCTGTGGTTATTGCAATTGCTGGTATCCCCAATCTAGGGGAGTGAAATATGTTGAGCTTTTCTAATCCATAGGCCGCGTTTTATTTTCCAGATTTGTTAGCAGATTTTAGTCAGAACATGAGCGGATTTTGTCTCTATTCTACTGCTATGCCATCTGTTCCTGGTGATTTATTTCTCCCAATTGCACTTAGTGCAGCTTTCAATTAAATTTTTAAAGTTGTGGGTTCATTTTCAAATGGTTCTTCCTTGAATAAATCTGGGTCTTTCCACACTACACTTGTCGGGAGTCCTCCATGGTTTATTGTTTTAGGATAGCAGTAGACTGAGGAAATAGTGATAGTAGGCTGTTCGCTATTCCCAGGCGCCAACCATTCCTTCCGGCTGGAATTTCAAAGGAACCGTTTGGCATGATGACGTTTGTTCTTTTACAACTATCTTAGGAGAAACTGTCTGTTAAAGTGTAAGGTGGGGGAAAACGTTCCATTCTCGAGCTTTAACGTCTGAAGACAGCATCCCTTACTATGTTTCAATAAATCTTCTATTAAGTTTGTTGATCCGTGTGAGAGTGAATCTGTTCCTGACAGAAAGCTCGAGAATCCTTCAAAAAATGCACCAATTGATGGACCAGTCGATTACTGAAGAAGAGCAAGGATCTGCAGAATCTGATGGAGCTACAGAAACTGAAGTGCCCATGGATACCAAGACAAAATTGCGCCTGACCGAGGCTATGGAAACCCCCACAAGCGGCCAAACCTGGGTCTGGGGAGAAAAGCCACGTACGTCGTTGAGACAATGCAGAAGGGCTGCTAGATGGGATACATCAGCAAAAGACCTATCTCTTTTGGAGGAGATAAAACAAATGGAAACCGAACTGGAAAGAAAAGATGAGGAGATACTCGAACTCAAGACTATGCTACGCGAGATGCGCATCCGTCCCTCGCAGGCAGGGAGATCACCAGGACGAGAACCACAAGCTGCTGTCTCGGCGGCAGGCACCCCTGGTCCGCCCCAGCAACCAACAGGGCAAACGCCAGCGCCACTGTTACTCAGAAATGCGGGAGACCTGAAAGCGTCCTTCAACGGGAAGGGGGAGAAACTCTCTTTTTTTTGGACTATGGCAAATAATTTCATGGTGGATCACGGCCATCTATTTCGGGATGATGCGGCCCGAATTCGATACCTCAGCCAGAGGATGAAAGGACTGGCAGCAGACTGGGTAGCGAACCTATATGACTCCCGCGCCCCCGAAACTGAAAATCTGCAGCTCTTCATGAACCACCTGCGGGAACGCTTTGAAGACCCTCATTTATTGGAAAAAACCAAATATCAACTAAAGCGAATGAAACAAGGCAGGAACGATGTGGGAACGTATTCCCGTGAATTTAGAAAACTGGCCACCAAAGTTCCGTGGAGTGATGAAATTCTAATTGAGTTATACAAAGATGGACTAAATCCTGATATCCTACACGGGTGCTTAATGCAGGCCAATCCACAGACTCTGCTAGGTTAGGTCAGACTAGCCACTGAAATGGAAGGCATAACCCAGGCTGTTCAGCTGAACCGACAAAGACAAGACGTGCCAAAACGACAACCTCGCGGTCCCACCGTCCTCAATGCTGAGGAACGGAACAAACGTCTCCGTTTGGGCATGTGCTTTAACTGTGGAAAACCGGGTCACCTCGCCAACACCTGCCTCGGAAACCAAGCTCCGACTGGGACTAAGGGAGCACGAGCAGACCCCAAGAATAAAGAATCCACACATCAGACAGCGGCCGCCAAACAACCACTTAGACGCACTTCTAAGGACCCTGCAGCGGCGACAGGAGACTCCGATCCCGACGATGAAACCACCTCTTCGTCCTCATCTGACATAGATGGAGATTCTAAACCCGACTGCGATGACTGGAAAGCGGCGGGAACATCTGTAAGTACTCCTAAAATTCCCCATTTCTACGCCACGGTTACGATTAGTGGCAGCGATGGGACTTTGCATGTACATAGGGCATTAATTGACTCTGGCTGCTCCAGAAGTTTGTTACACCCCAAATTGGCCAAAGAATTAAAAACTCTTTATGAGCCCTTGGAACGCCCCATCAAATTAACGCAAATGGATGGGACCTCAATGACTGGGGGAGTAATTAGTAAAATCACTAAGCCCATCTCATTTCAAATGGACAAAAACAATTACAGCATGCGATTTCTAGTTCCCAAGGCGATGCAGTTCAAATTGGTCTTGGGAATCGATTGGCTTCGGGAATATAACCCCCAGATAAACTGGACTGCTGGCACTCTGTCCTCTTCAGATGCAAACTTTTCTATTTCTCATGAAGAATTGCAACAAATTCCTTCACACTACCGAGACTTACAAAAGGCTTTCCACGAAAGGGAGGCTGACAAATTGCCTCCCCACACGGAATTTGACTGTAAACTGGAATTGGTTGACGGGGCCACGCTACCTAAACCAAAAATTTATCCCATGAGCCAAAAAGAACTCCTTGCTCTCAAGAAGTTCCTAAATAAAAACTTGGCTCGCGGCTTTATCAAGCCCTCTACAGCCCCCACGACGAGTCCTGTTTTCTTCCGAAGAGAAAAGATCCCGGCGCGGATCCGAGACTGATAGTTAACTACTCTGCTATTAACCAGGTTATTTCCTCCAATTGTTATCCCATACCTCTGATACGGACTGTTTTGGACCATCTTGTTCAAGGAAAATATTTCACCAAACTTGATCTTAAAGAGACTTTCCATAGGATTAGAATGGACCCGGACTCTGAGTGGCTTACCACCTTTGCAACTCCTCTAGGTAACTTTAAATGGACGGTTCTTCCCTTTGGCTTACAATCGGGACCATCTGTGTTCCAAATGTTTTTGAACACCATTTTCCATGACTTGTTGTATCAGGGGGTTCTGATTTATCTGGATGACATTTTAATTTATGCAGATTCCATGGAATCTCATGTGTCCTTGGTACGTGAAGTGTTACGAAGGCTTATAGATAACAACCTTGTGATTAATCTATCTAAATGCCAATTTGACACCCAAACTTTTGATTACTTGGGATATAGGATTCAAGATTGCTCACTTAAAATGGACCCTTCGAAGATTAACTCCATTTTGCAATGGCCTGTTCCTAAAACTGCGAAGCAACTGCAGCAATTTCTTGGTTTTGCGAACTTCTACCGGAACTTTATTGAGGATTTTGCTGCCATAGCGCTTCCACTCACCAACCTTTTACGGAAACCTAAAGGATCCACTGCGGGCAAGTCGCATAGACTTTGCTGGTCGCCTGAGTGTCAATCGGCGTTTGACCATTTGAAATCTAAATTTACGTCTGAGCCCTTACTCCTTTTTCCCGACAGTACGAAGCAATTCATTGTGCAAACGGATGCTTCGGATTTTGCCATGGCAGCTGTTCTTTTACAACATGACACCACAGGAGCACTCAGGCCTTGTGCTTTCATTTCAAAGAAATTTTCCCCTCAACAAGCTAATTGGCCTATTTGGGAGAAAGAAGCCAAGGCTATCCATTTTGCGCTGTCCTCTTGGCGTCATTTGCTTGAAGGGGCTCGACTCCCCTTTGAAGTTTGGACTGATCATAGGAATTTGCAAGCCTTACAGTCGGCTAAGAAACTCTCCCCTAAGCAGGCGAGATGGGCTGAATTTTTCCAGAGATTCCGATTTAAAATTGTTTTCAAACCAGGCCGAACTAACCAACTGGCGGACCCTCTCTCTCGACTTCCCTGTTTTGCGGAACCCCCTGCTACGTCCTCCCCCTCCAAAACCTTGTTTCCTGCCTCCTCCCTGGCTTCTCAAGTGACTACTCGTGCATTAGCAAAAACAAGGCTTTCTGCCTCCTCTCTCTGTGACTCCGCTCTCCGCGATGCTATCATTCATGCAGCGCATGCAGACTCCTGGCTCCCGGCAAACAAGGACAAAATAGAATGGGTTGACAATCTCCCCTTCTATGGCACCAAGGTCTACGTTCCCCCTGCTGCCCGCGAGCAAGTACTTCATCGTTATCATGATTCCAAACCCGCTGGACATTTTGGGTTTTTGAAGACATTGCATGCGATTCGCCGCCTTTTTTGGTGGCCTGGATTAAACCCCTCCGTGCAAACTTACATTAAGCAGTGTGCCACTTGCAACGTTTCTAAGTCGCCCACATCTAAACCTCAAGGGCTCCTGCAACCTCTGCCTGCGCCTGCTAGTCCCTGGTCGGTCATCGCATGGGATTTTATCGTGTCTCTTCCCTCTTCACACGTCTTTCATGTTATTTGGGTTGTTACTGATCACTTTTCCAAGCAATGTCATTTTGTGCCTCTAAAGAAAATACCCCGTGCTGACCAGCTGGCTGACCTGTTCATTAATCATGTATGGAAACTTCACGGACTACCTTCGGTGATCATTTTGGACAGGGATCCAATTTTCACTTCCAAGTTTTGGACTTGTCTACTGAAAACCCTGGGAGTTACTCAGAAACTCAGCAGCGCTTATCACCCCCAAACAGATGGCCAATCTGAGCGTGTTAACAAATCTCTTGAACAATTTCTTAGGTGTTTTGTTTCTGAGAACCAGAACGATTGGGCTCCGCTCCTTCCATTCGCAGAGTTTGCCATCAATTCTGCGGTTCATACCTCTACTGGGAAACCCCCCTTTGAAATAGTTTACGGCTTCCTTCCTTCTCCTTTCCCCCCTCTCCCTCCCTTCCTCCGCTCCTCCTTCTGTTTCTGCTTGGGTCTCTAAATTTTCTGGCATTTGGCAATCCGTCTCGAATGCTATAGCTTCCGCTAAAGCTTCCCACAAACGTTTTGCTGACCGTAAACGGCAGCCTAATCCCCTTTACCAGCCCGGGGATTTGGTTTTCCTTTCTTCTAAGAACATTTCCTCTCCTTCTCCGTCTAAAAAACTTTCCCCTCGCTTTCTCGGACCTTTTCCTGTGAAAAGAGCTATTAATGATGTCTCTTTTGAACTGGATCTCCCTTCTTCCCTCAAGGCTATTCATCCTGTTTTTCATTCCAGTTTGCTGAAGAGGGCCCCTTCGCTGACTTCTTCGCCGGCTGATGTTCCTCAACGCCCCGATTGACTTTGCTACTGCATTCATAGTGCTCTTTAGTTTTCTTGTATTTCTACTGTTCCGTGAGATTTTCTATATTTTGTGTGTCTATATATATATAATTTTTTTTAAAAAAAAAAAATGGGGCAGGATGTCGGGAGTCCTCCATGGTTTATTGTTTTAGGATAGCAGTAGACTGAGGAAATAGTGATAGTAGGCTGTTAGCTATTCCCAGGCGCAACCATTCCTTCCGGCTGGAATTTCAAAGGAACCGTTTGGCATGATGACGTTCGTTCTTTTACAACTATCTTAGGAGAAACTGTCTGTTAAAGTGTAAGGTGGGGGAAAACGTTCCATTCTCGAGCTTTAACATCTGAAGACAGCATCCCTTACTATGTTTCAATAAATCTTCTATAAAGTTTGTTGATCCGTGTGAGAGTGAATCTGTTCCTGACAACACTGCTACAGTGCTATTATTCCACTTTCAACATCCTGCGGAATCCTAGAGTTTGTAGTTTACTGAGGAGAAAGAATTCTCTGGCTGAGAATTGTAGATGCCTCTCCCTAAACTGCAAACCCCAGGATTCAACAGGATGTTGAATCTGCAGCAATAGAACTATAACAGTGTAGTGCACAAAGGTCCTCTGTCATCTTTTCATCCCTTTAATATAGTTCTTCTGTGTGTTGTTTTCATCATCTTTTTTTTTCTTCTTGATTATGTTCCTTTTCTGGTCATACAGCATCTCCATTCTTGGTTTAAATTTCCCTTTGTTTCCTTCAATTTTGTGGAAGCAATATCTTTTACTACTTTTTGTTGCCATCGTCTGTTTCTTTACATTTATTATTCCTTCCTTTTCTGTTGTCATCTCCTCTGCACTGATTATTACAGTAGTTTTTTTGTTTCTGTGTGCAAGTTGCTGAACAGTTACATTCAGGTTCTAACCCTATTACTATCATCTTTTACTTTTACTTCTCATCTGTCCTAAACTGTTTGAAGAATTTCATCGGTCACCCAGTGAGGCTTTTCTTTTATTTCAGCTACAGATAGTATCTCACATTCTTCCCAGATAATGTCTCTGGCTTCAGTCCAGAGTATTTCTTGCTCCTGGTCAATTAGGTTTAGTAATGCAAATCTATTTTTTACATTATCTTTAAATTCTAAAGAGATGTTCTTCAGCTTGTATTCTGCTTGGTGAATGATTTAGGGTTTTTCTTTAGATTTACTTTAGTTTTTGACATTAGTAGTACATGGTTTGTGCCACAACATGCTCCTGGCCTTGTTTTTGTAGAAAGAATGGAGTTTTTCCATTTTCTCCTTCCACTTATGTAGTCTATTTGATTTCTGTACTGGCCATCAGATGCTGTACACATACAAACTCATCTTTTAGGTTGCCTGAAACGTGTATTTGTGATGAACAAACCATACTGCACAAAATTCAAACAGTTGATCTGATATGAGTGCAATCTTGCTGCAATATCTGTCACCCCATTTATCACCAGGGTTGATCTGAATCAGTTTCTCTTCTAATGCTAGAACAAATTCTCCAACAAAGTTTGGCTTTGCTTTGTTTCCTGCTTTTCCTAAGATGCAATACTCAATTGAGGTTGTAGTAGTAGAAGCCATGGGAACTAGGGTGGCAGCAACACCACTGGGAGAAACATGGTGCTAGGGGTTCAAATCCCATTAATATCACCTTGAGTCAGTCACTTTGTTAGAGGAACATGACCTATTTGGCCATTTGTTGCTTTATGCATAGCTTGTCCCTCACTGCTTTTCCTTCAGCCCAGCAGATCAGCTAGGTATAGAAGGCAATGCTGTTCTGACATTTTTATTACAATTGCAATCTTAGGCCTTTTTAGCACGGCATTTGCCATGTGAAAGGGCCCCTCGAGCATCACACGAATGTGAGGAGTGGTCCACACAACACACTCATAATGGAGAGACACTTCAGAGTCTGGTAGGTGCCACATGCGCACTTTTTCATTTTCGGCTTTGAGCTGAAAATGATGCGTGATCGTGCATTGCTCCAGGAGCCCGTGCGCACTTGCCGTGTGTGCGAAGCTCTGGAGCCACGGCGCTCACACTTCCTGCCCCAGCGCAGCCTGGGAAACTCCCAGGCTGCACTGCAGAAGGAAGAAGCCAGGCTCTCGTGCGAGCAGCCGGCAGCTGCAGAGCTGAAGCAGTGGGGATGCGAGAGCCTCTCGCTGGAGGCTGCTTGCGTGATTCCTGCACCCCAACTCTGTGAAAAGGTGCATTGCGGAAAGGGCCTGAGTCTAGATGGCTGGGGTGGATGGGAATGGAGTCAAAAGCTTGACATGTTTTGCCATGACAGCTGGCAACAACACAGTGATCTCTGCAGAGACCATTCCAGGGTGGAGGCAAATGTCAACTCTGAATAATCTCACTTTTGGGAACACTAGTTTTTGCAGCTTTAGAGGCTGAGGAGGAAAAGCAGCTGTGGTGGAGACTGGTCATTGTATGTGGAGACTTTCATCATACTCCCCTAGTAATCCCTGTGTCACAGCTGACAAAGAGTGTGCACAAGATTATGTACATGCCTTTGAGCTCAAAAGATTTTGCACTATTTATAATCTAATCCAGTAAATCTCAAGGAATTTGATATGGGAGATCCAGGATTTTTTTCTCCTACTGTGCCGGGGACCTGCACCATATTTGCATCCATTGGCTATGATTGTTTCTTCTCTGAGAACTTGCCAGAGATTGCCAGCCAATGGATCATGGACCAGTAGCAGTTCATGGACCACCACTTTGAGTAGCACTGGCCTAATATATCTCAGGGTGTTGTCTAGAGGATCAGTTGTGGAGGAATGTTCCGAAAAATCCTTGAACTCTTCAGGAGGAAGAGTGAGAAAAAAATGGGATAAAACTGTCATTAGATGAGATAAATTGGAAGAACTATCAATCTTTCTGATTGTTAATGTGACTGATCAACACATTTCTATATTAAAAGTTGTTCATGCACAAATTAGTAGGTTCAGTCTAACAGGGAAATCACCTGGGAAATATGCTGGAAAATAAATTTGAGAAGGCTCTACCTTCTAGTCTTCACTTTGCTCTCATTTCTGATCTGCAGGTCAAACTCACCTTAGAGAGAGGGTAGAGATGACAAAATGGTTGTCCTGCCTTCTGTTTACATAGGTGAATGGCATGGCATACTACATCAGCATTCTCTTTACTCTCTATCCTGAAAAGAAATTAGATGAAATGAAAGAATAATTTAGGTTCTCCTGGGTACTAGAAAACTGAAACTCCTTCGCTGAAAAGGTAAATCTTACAAATAGTGAATTATGATCCACTTTATTGTGGTCCATATGATTTTAGTTCAGTGTTTCTGACTGTATTGTGTAATGATTTTCTGCCCTGGATTCTACATAGCATTTTGAATCTTCTCCCAACAATGGAAAACTGTGCTTTAGGTATAACTCTTGAATAAAACGTAAGTATGGATGTGTCTGTTTTTTCAAATTATATGCAGAATAAGGATTAAAAGTATAAAGTTGATCATCAGCTCAGGACAGCATCCTCTTAACAGTGGATCATTTATTAAAGGCAGTTCTTCCTTCTTGATCACATCTGCTGTTGAATAGGTGACAAATTATAAGGCTTTACTGAATTTTTGATTATAAAAGAAATATTTTATTTTTAGGCTAGGTAAGTTCTCAGAACATTATTACATAATTACTGAGCTTTCACATTCTCAATTTTAATGTCAAAGGAAGCTACAACAGTTCACAGAGCTCTGGAGAAGAACTATTAAGGCCAGGTACTGAAAAGAAGAAGATTGTATAAATCCAATCTGCAAACTGGTTTAGCTTAAAAAACAAACTTCCATTTAAGCTGATCAGAAGTCCAATAACTGGTAGAACAGCTGCACTGTCAAATGAGGATATATATGAACCCTTGCACAGACATCCTCCAGTGTGCAGGCAACACAAATCTTCAGATATATGTGAACATTACAGAAGTGCACATGGGCTTGGGGCTTTATCACACGAGGCAGGTAAATTGCACTTATAGCAGGATAATAGTGTCTTTGGCTGGGACTCATCACATTACATCATTCCTCTTTTGTTGTTCTCCTGGTGGGAGACTATTTGGATCAATCCATTAATGATCTCCTTTGTAAAAGAAACACTTTCCAAACAATCTGCTACTGGGAGAACAACAGAAGAGAAACAACCTCATGTGATAAGTCCTAGCCAAAGATGTTATTATCCTGCTGTAAGTGTGATTAATTTGCCTGTTGTGACAAAGTCTTTGGAATGTTATTTATAAAATTAATTTGCTGTATAACTGTAGCAAGATTTGCACACACCTCTAAGTGACTCATTAACATTACAACTACAACTCCTCCTAATGACTTATTAAGTTACCCTTTTTATGCATGGGGGAGAATGCCTCCAAGTTACCTGTCAACTTAAGGCAATTCCATGAATTTCATTAGGTTTTCTTAGGCAAGGAATACTCAGAGGTAACTCGACACTGCCTTCCTCTGAAATATAGGCCACAGTACCTGGTGTTCCTTAGCAATTCTCCATCTAATTAGTATGGAGGCCTGACCTTGTTTAGGTTATTCATATCAGCAATACAAAAAATAGCCCTTGCAGCAGCATGACCAGAGGAAAATGAACCTGAGGTAAAGTACTGTGTTACACCTAAGCCTTTTTAAGGGCTTAACCACACCCCAGTCCAAATGGGGTGATCTAATTGCATTCACAGCATGCTTGATGCTCTTTGATGAGGTAAGACCATTCAAGGCATGTTTTCCAAGACATTCCCTTGCAACTGTGCGTCAAGGTCACATCTTTCCATCCACTTGGAATAATCTTTCCTGGCCACACTGCACTCACATTCTGAATGCCCTGACAATTCAGGCTTTCCAAGTTACTCAATACACTGGTGGTAACAATGTGGTTAAGTGGTAGACCCAAGATTCCTGCCACTTCCCATCAATTTTTAGCACAGCACATAGCACACGGTGGTGCTAGTGGATAGATATCAGCCTGCCTGACAACTGAATCCTTGCCTTGTCTCAGTCTAAAATTCTTGGAGCTGTAGCTCATAAACATTCTGGATGTTTGTAACACATTTCAGCTTGGGAAGAGTATACCTCGCCAGCTTCACCCCCATCCTGTTTGTGTAAAATGGTGACTGTTATTTTGATTTATTAATACTTACATTTTAATTATGGTTGGTCCAAATATTTCAGAAATCAGAAAGCAAATGCCTTGTAAGTTAAACTTTTCTGGAAGATGATAAATTCAAAAAGAGAAAATTCAGGCTTAAAAAAGACTGCATTCAAACACATGAAAAACAACATATGAAACAGTTCTTAGAGAATTATTCTAGCAACCTGCTCCAAGAGACAACGAGGTGCTGTAGGATGCTCAGAAACAAAACACTGATGAATTCCTTTTCTTTCCCATAGTTTTTTTTCCTCTTCTGTCTGTCCCACCTTTGTTTTCACCATCCCTAGGTCTTTTTTCAGCCTTCACTTTGGTGATCATTCAACCTATTGCTCTGCTAGTTCCCCTCCTACACCTTCTCAGGCACCATGAGTTTCCTTCTCTGTCCATCTCAACTGTTGGAAAAGTCTTGGGGGGACTTGAGTATATATTTCTGAATAAATCCTTTGAGATAGTGAATGCTTTATATGAATGCCATAAGCAAGCAAAGCCGTACTTTCATTACTCAATTCAGGCTAAGTACAGAGCAGGAAAGAAGATGAATCTACAGATTCCACCAAATTAAAAAAAATGTTGAGAACTCAACACTAAGATCTCAAAAACAAAAAGCAAGCAAACAAACAAACAAAAAACCTTTGTTAAATGGACAACAAAATACAAGTACCATTTGACCTGAATCCTATCAGTGATCCCAACCAGAGTAGACTCATCAAAGCAAGGGCATTTACATAGGTAACTCATCATTCAACAACTGATTTAGTGAATCTACTCTAGTTGTGATTACTAACAGGATTCAAGCCATTTATTCTCATTACAAAATGAAATTCAACAGAGAGAAATGTAAGGTCCTACACTTAGGTAGAAAAAAATGGAATACAGAAATATAGGATGGGGGACATGTGGCTGGATGGCAGTATGTGTGAAAGGGATCTAGGAGTCTTAATAGATCACAAGCTGAACGTGAGTCAGCAGTGTGATGCGGCAGCCAAGAAAGACAATGCAATTCTCGGCTGCATCAATAGGAGTATGGTGTCTAGATAAAGGGAGGTACTGGTACCACTCTACTCTGCTTTGGTTAGACCTCATCTTGAATACTGTGTCCAGTTCTGGGCACCCCAATTCAAGAAGGACATGGCCAAGCTGGAGCAAGTCCAGAGGAGGGTGACCAAAATGGTGAGAGGCCTGGAAGCCATGGCCTATGATGATAGACTTAGAGAGCTGGGTATGTTTAGTCTGCAGAAGAGAAGGTTAAGAGGGGACATGATAACCATGTTTAAATATTTGAAGGGATGCCATGTAGAGGAGGGAGAGGGCTTGTTTTCTGCTGCTCCAGAGACCAGGACAAGGAGCAATGGATTCAAGCTGCAGGAAAAGAGATTCCACCTGAACCTCAGGAAGAGCTTCCTGACAGTCAGGGCTGTCCGGCAGTGGAATATGCTGCCTTGGAGTGTAGTGGAGTTTCCTTCCTTGGAGGTTTTTAAGCAGAGGCTGGATGGCCATCTGTCAGAAGTGCTTTGAGGGTGTTCCTGCATGGCAGGGGGTTGGACTGGATGGCCCCTGGGGTCTCTTCCAACTCTACATTTCTATGATTATTAGGCCATGACTCCCTGTATGAGCTGGCCCAGGCCCTGAGAACATCAAGAGAAGCCCTTCCCTCAGTCCCACTACCATTGAAAGCGTGGCTGGTGGGGACATAAGAGGAGGATCTTCTCAGTACACACCCCTAGGCTTTTGAGCTCCCTTCCTAGGGAGGTCAGAATGGCCCCTCCTTGTTGTCCTCCCACCAGCAGGCTAAAATCTTTTTATTCCAGCAGGCTTTTAAACCAGCAAGTTTTTAGAGACAGGCTGGGGGTGCAGTATTATTTTTAACTGAACAGTTTTTAAAAATCTTTTTTTAAAGGAATTTTTATTATTTTCAAAATACACAAAAACATATATAAACACAAATATGTATATCATTATTATAGTTCTTCCGTTCCCTCCCCCCTGGTTCTGTATATCAAGAATTTTCCAGTTGAATCTATCTTCTCCCTTATACATATCTTGTCAAATACCAACATACTCAATCCACAGACATTTACAAATTTAGCCAGAGCATTACCCTTTTCCATTCTCTTTCAAAATTTTGAACTGTTTTATTCTTAAGGGAGTTAGCTAATTTTTCAGTCTCTACCATATCTAACATTTTTAATTGCCATTCATCTAATTGAATATCTGTTTTATCTTTCCAGTGTTGTACATATGTCAGCTGTGCTGCTGTAATCAAATACAATAGTATCCTCTGTTGTTTTCTAATCTCCCGGTTCTGGCCTAATATATTCAATAAATGAGATCCTCTGAAGATGCCAGCCACAGATGCAGGCAAAATGTCAGGAGAAAATACTAATAGAATACGGCCTCAAAACCTGGAAAACCCACAACAACCTATGGATTCTGGCCTTGAAAGCCTTCGACTTTACATTTTTTAAACTGTGAGCTGTTCTGAGTTTCAATTTTGGGGGAAAAGCAGGAAAATAATAATAATAATAATAATAATAATAATAATAATAATAATAATAAAATATCCCTTTTTTGGAAATGTATACCTACCTGACCAAAGCTGGAGAGAGATGCAAGGATCTGTGAAATGGTGGGAATCCATCTGTCCTGCCATTTCACAGATCCTTACATCTCTCTCCAGCTGAATGAATGATCAGGAGTGCCACCACTGCCACCTTGAATGCAGATGCAGGCAGTTGGCATCCCTGCTGCTGCCACTGCTGGAGCTGACTACGATTACTGGGTTCCTATCTACAGAAGATTTGGGTAGGAAAGGCATGGACTAGGATCAGGGGCCTGACAGTGGAAGCCGGGGGTGGGGGTGGGGTTTGACTTGGGGCTCTCCTCTGGACCTGGGATGGAGATGGTTGCCAGCAACCACCACTGCTGAGTTCTGCTCTAGACCTCAGTGTGGCAGTGGTGATGGTGGAGGAGGAGGAGGATCAACAGATGCCACTGCACCCACTATTTGTGCAAAATTGCCTGCAAACTTGATTGTGCCATCTCTCTCCCTCCTGCTCCCCTCCTCTCCCTCGAGATAGGGGAGCCTGAAATATGCGCATCTGGTGGCTGGGGCTTACCTCCACTTCCACTGCTGTCCTTCGCCATTTCATATACAGTTACCTACATTGTATCCCAAAGTCTGAAAGAATCTGAAATCTGGAACATTTCTGGTCCCAAGCATTTTGGATAAGGGATATTCAACTTGTAACAAAACCAACAGCAGCAGCAGCGATCGCTGTGTGTATGTGTGCCTTTTGAAAAGAAAATTAAAATGCAGGGAGAGATTTGCTGTTAAGATTACAGCATACATAGGAATGCTTAGGTCTGTCCTCTTCAGCTACAGTTTTATTACATGCCTCCAAGAGTAGTTCCTTCACGAAAAGGCTCCCATCAATATTAATGTGAACTGTCTTTCACTCTGATGCCTGTTACTGCACCAGGGTAAGGGCATAGTTTTGAAAGGTCTGCAGCTTGGGAGATAACATTTAAATTTCAAGTCTCTATCTGCTGCACCCTTGATATCTGTCCTATCTCTGTCCCCCATTTCATTGTTTACTTTTTAAAAACACACAATCACGTGATTAATATCCTGTGTAGTCAGACCCTCAAGTTCAATGGAAATAAATGTATCCAGCGGGTAGAAATTCCTAACCACATGATAGGATTTGAACTGGCTGTGGCAACAAAGGAGAGCTTGGACTACGAAGCCAGCCCCGCCCCCAGTGCCAAGTTGCAGTCCAAAGGAATTAAAGTTTCTAGGTTGTTACATACAGCATGCAGCAATAGCAGCACTGTAAAAATATCTGGTGTCCCTGTACTGCACCACATCAGACAGCACTAGTTTCAGAAATGGATGTTGGAATAGAACCACAGATATTCTCTGCAAATAGAAACTGAGCAGGTGAGAGAAAGGGGCTTATTTCTTTCATGCTATTATTCTGTAAGGACAGATAGACAAATTCCGGTATGCCTCCTCTCCATCTGAAGCCTAAAAAGGTACAAAATTATATATCTTCTAATTCTATAAAATGGCTCTCCAAATGACTCACCGCTGCTGTTCTTACATCCTCTAATGAGATAAACATTTAAATGCTTTCACATGAAAGTAAAAATAGATCCCACATATAAATCTTTGATATACTTCTATTTCATCAATCCAAGTTGCCATGACTAATAATAGCTGGTACAACATTTATACTCTTAAGTGTGAATTCATAATTAACAGGGAACAGACAGACACATGGCACCATGCTTTTTACCAGGTAAGTAGCTACAGAGTCTCTCCAGAGCTTCTTTTGCAGTAGAGTTGTGGACCTGAGCAAGCTGCTCTACAATGGACACCATAAGCTCACATCCTGAAAATTCCAAGAGAGAGATCTTTGTTACATTGACTTAAAGACTTACAAAGTTCTACTAAATGAACCCCTAAGGCTTTTAAAATATTAACTATGAAGGTGTTTGTGTTTGTAAAGGATCTTTTTGGTGTGGAGGGGGAAATAATATTTATCAATAATATCCTGTCTCTAACATTAACGTTTAGTATGCATCCTGTGGTAAACCACTGTGTTGTCTGAAGCAGAGAGGGAAATGGTCCCCCATCTATCCAAGTCAAGGTAAGTTATTTCAGAGCGTGATGCAAAAAAATATCAAATGTATTTATCCCCATCCCTGGCAATAAAAAGGCAGTAAGAACAACTTAAATATATAATAATTTCCTGCCCTTTCAAGATACCCCAAGCTGCTCACTTTGTCTAGTGGGAGGGTTGGCTTATGGCAAACCACAGCTTGCAAGTTGTGACCCAGCTTTGTGATGTGTATTCCTTCCATGCTTCTCTAGAATCATATTTCCCCATAAACCAGAACATGTAACCATGACTGGAAGGGAATTTGTAACCTGGAATGTTAGGGCTTATACTATAGGAATAGGCAAGAAAAAGAGCTACAGAAAATGCAAACTCTTTACAAACAGGAAAATGGAGGGAACAGCAGAAAGTCGTCCTTCTACATGAAGGCAAAATATTAAATCAGCACGCCCAATGACAGAAAGTTGTCAAAGGCCCAAGCTTTCAAGATTGTAACAAAGAATTTTAAAATCACAACGTCCTCTGTTTAACATTACATTTGCAAGTTAGTGGGCTTAACTTGAGTAAATATGATACTTAACATGTTAGGAGAAAACACAAAAGACCTTAGATTTAGTTAAGTAAATAAGGAAAATTTCTTGATTAACTTTCAGACCTCAGTAGTGATCAACATTTGACTGTCAGGTACCAAGAGAAGATCCAATGGTGCAAATTTGAGGCCAGAGCAGAGCGGGTCAGGCTTGATAGACTAACTGAATCATAAAACTCACTTTATTAATATAAACAGAGTACTTTTCAGATAAACCTGTGGTAACATTATTTCTTTAACAGAAAATTTAGCACCAGAGGCAGAAATAACACAGAATAAATCCTGCACAACAAAAAAGAAGAGCTGCTCAACCTGTTTCAGCAAATGTTGTATCCATAAGTAAAAATATGTACTTGTGAAACAAACAAAAAACCACACAAACAAAAAACAAACAGCTTAGGTAAGCCTTGCATATGTACACAAAAACATTTTGAATCCTCAAGAGACCACCTGAAAACTTCTTCCAAAATGTGCATTAATGCACCCAGCAATGATTTTTTCTTTCTTTCATGAGCCTCCACTTCTTATTATTTCCATTTTTGGTGGCCATACGTATAGATCCATACTTCTTTTAATATGACGTGAAGCAGGTTTACCTGCTTTCCCTTTTCGCACTGATTTGGTGTTCAATGTCCTCCCTCCATAAGGGATCCTTGAGACAGCTGCTGTTTACTTTGCCTTTTGTAGGTGGGCACACACCACTACAGGAGGGTAAACCAAACCAGAATCCCATAATTACCCATCTCAAGCTTTTATTTCACTGTTTACTGCAGCCATACTACCACAACCTGACACTTAGGACCTTTCCACAACTTACCTGAGTCCAGTGTGGTTGCACAGGGATCACATGAGCAGCCTCTTCCATGAGGCTCTCGCATCCCCACTGCTTCTGCTCTGCAGGAGTTGTTTGCTGGCCAGCAGGAAGCATGAGGGCTCTGCCTCTTCCTTCCACAGCACAGCTGGGTATTTTCCCAGGCTGCACTGGGGAGGAAGTGTGAGGGCCATGGCTCCAGAGGTTCTGCATGCAAGATTAGTATGTGTGGGGCCCCGGAGCGATGCACAATCGTGCACCATTTTTGACTAAAAGTCGAAAATGATATAGTACACAATCAGCGCCTACTGGCCTCAGCAGTGTCATGCAATTGTGAGGATGTTGTCTGAAACACTCCTCGCAATCGAGTGACACTCCAGAGGCCCTTTTGTATGAGAAATGCCATGCGAAAAGGGCCTTAAAGTCTGTGTTTTTCCAGCCCTCCTCTCCCATCTCCCCAGTGCTAAAACTATTGAAAATTTCCAACTAGGCAGAGGAAAGGAAGAAAAGCGGACAGGGTTGGGAAGACATAAAAAGACTTTGTGAAAAGGTGCTTCTTTGTCAGAGACTTTATTAATTGAGGTATGCCTATACTTAAGTCCTTCAGAACTATAAGAAGCCCTTGCACATGACACAATTATAGTGCTATGATTTCACTTTAACTCCCGTGCCAACAACCTATGAAATTCTGGGACTGGCACTGTAGGGGGAGTTATTTAGAATTCTTAGCCAGAAGGCTCTAGTGCCTCAACAAACTACAAACCCAAGAATTGTATAGGATGCAGCCATGGCATTTAAAGTGGAATCAGAGTGCCATAGCTGTATAGTGTGAAAAGGCTCCAGACTTGCTGCCTCTTCCTTTGCCAGGAGGACAAATAGGTTAGAAGGCTCAGACTAGAATATACATGCAGTTCAGAATAATGCATCAGTATATTTTAACCAGTAACAAAGCCTGGAAATACGATGCCTTCAATTTCCCCCCCCCAGAAATAAGATCTGAATTAACTTTCTTCTTTTCTTTAGGAGTGACATATCAAGGGACCATGTAATTAAGGAATCACTGTCTTCTGGATTCTCAAGCATTATCTGCTATGTTTATCATGGGATTTAGAACAGGAAAAGGTGAAATGTGGCTTTCCAAGTACTGTTAACGTTTTTTGAATTTGTGTGAAATTTAATTAACTGCTGCTGATATATTAGTCACTTCTAAATGTCATTTTTTTTCTGTACCATCTTATGAATGAGCAATTTCATAACGGTATACATTTGACCTTGATGGATAAATGCCATAATTTTGTTTTACTGTGATTGTTACTTCAATATGGATAGTTAAGTGGGGAATGCAACAAAATGATGCAGTGTGGAATGATCTTCTTCAGACTTCCAGCCAGCGATAGCCATGTCCTCATCCACTGCACTCCGCTCCATTCCACTCCATTCCCCCTCACCTCATGATTTTGAATTTTCTGCCACCAACAGTCAGTTCACATTGTGTGCAGCTGAACACATTCAGTCATTACCAGGCTTTTCTGGTGCTTCCAATTGTTTGGGTCACTTCCCAATTGTTTTTCCTGGTACTTCTGCACACCTTGCTGATACAACTTCTTGTGTAGGACTGATGCCATTTAATTCCATGAATCTCCTACCAGAACATCAGAAATAAAGGATGACTTTTTTCACTGCTATCATATTTTCTGTGTTTAGATCAGCTTTTCTCAACCTTTTTACTCTGGAGAACCCTTGAAATAATTTTCAGGCCTCAGAGAACACCTGCATAAAGTTGTTATTTTTGTGTGCCTTCAAGTAGTTTCTGATTTATGGTGACCCTACGTGAACCTATCATGGATTTTCTTGGCAAGATTTGCTCAGGATGGGCTTGCCTTTACCTTCCTCTGAGGCTGAGAGAATGTGACTTGCCCCAGGCTACCCAGTGAGTTTCAATGGCCAAGCAAGGATTTGAACCCTAATGTCTGTAGTTGCAGTCCAATGCTCAAACTAATACACTGCAATGGCTCAAATATCTGCAGCTTTAAAAAAAAAGTTTAATTTTTTAAATCAAAATATCTCATGGACCTCCTAGTGACCTCTTCTGAAATCCTAGGGTTCTGGGGAACCCTGATTGAGAAAGCCTGGTTTAGACTATAATTTTATATTTATTTTGCATGTTAATTTTATTGGAGTTTTATTTCTGCGTGTTTAAACTATGCATGTTTTAAATGCAAAGCTGTAATGTTAGAACTATATGTTTGTTGTAAATGTAAATTTTTTAATGAATTTATAATCAGAGCTTCAAAGATTACTTTTAAAAAGTAATTGCTTTTACTAATCACAGTGTCTGATAAGTAAGTGTTGAAACAAAAATAAAATGCTCATGACTTTAAGATTACTTTTTAATATTTCTGAGCAAGAAATGATTTGTGAGAGAATGACATAAAACATGAAACATTCCTGTCAAAATAACTGTACTATAAAATGCCCTTTAAAAAACTTTGAAAGTAACCAGAAAGTGCTATTTGTGAAACCAAGAAAATATCTTTGTTATTACTTATCACCTTACTTTTAGCATAGAACTTCTTTCACCATTGCCAAAAAAGTAACCAGTTATGGGTAGCTAGATTACTTGTAACTAGTTACACCTATGCTCTAATGATGATAGGGATGGTAGTGATGATTTAAATGTTTAATATACCAAACAGAAAAACATTGTGGCTGCGATGCCATGAATAACATAGCTTTCACACTGGTGATTCTGTTACCTAGTTGCTGCTGAAATTATTTCATGGCTGATGTGAATCTGACAATATCTTCACATTGTTTCAGTCAGACAGAAAATTTTTAAATGCCATTGGTTTAAATGAGACAAGTGCATACATCTTCCTACTCTTTCAGAACTTAAAAATGAGCTGGACCTCCTGCTTTTCCTTCCTTATTCCTCCATCTGTTCCCCCATCATTTTGAAACTCTGGAGCTCTGTTTAACTTTTTTAAAACTTCCAGTGAAGAGATTGACTTTTTGGTGGCACTTGACGATGGCTTTCTATTCCTTGACAAGATGAAGAACATTTTCGTATTACAAGAAATGTCTTAGTATTACAATGTCTAGCATCCATTCAAAGCTAGACCTGGGCTTTAATAAAACTGCCTGTCTCTTTTCAAATAGAGTTTGTCCCACCTACTATTACTTTATGATGGGCAGAAAAAGAGCCTGTGCTCCCACTGTTCAATAGCGGTAGTCTGAAAATTCACATTTTAAGAAGCTGCTCTCCCATCATAGCATAAAAAGAGAGAGTGTGTTTAATAATAAAATGACATTTCCAACAGACTAGAGGGTTCTTTTAACCTACATTCCAACTAATAAAGTCAAAGTGAGGGTCTGTTGGCCATGAACCCTCTGGCAAGCTGAACAGACTGTTTAAATTAATCTACTTCTGCAGCAAACATACAAAGGAAATTCTAATTAGAATGGTATCAGTTGGATGCAGATAAAAGGCCAGGCACAAAAAGTGTTGCTTTTTTAAGCATACAGATTTTAGATAAAGGACTCATGCCGAATTTCATTATTATATTTACACAGTTATAGCATCACTCAGTATGATCTTATTCACCTTAATTTAAAGAAATGGGAATATCTTAGCATTTCTTTTCTGGAAAATGTGGAAACAAGACAATAGGGTACATTTCCATAACCCTCTCTCATTTGCAATGGAAGTGCTACTTTCTCCTGTGGTCTTGGAATCAATGGAGAGTACACATATTTAGCTGTCACTTTCAACATCCTATGGAATCCTGGGGCTTCCAGTTTAGGGAGGGGCATTTAGAATTCTCAGCCAGAGAATGCTTTGGCCTCAGTAAACTACAAACCCCAGAATTCCACAGGATGTTGAAAGTGGAATAATAGAACTATAACAGTATAGTGGGGGAAAGCCCTTGGCCTCAGAATTAACAGAAATTCTGAGGAGGATTTGGAAAAAATATAATTAAGCAACTCCTTAAGTTATTAATTTGCTAGATTTTTCACTTAACATGGTGCAGACTCACCAGTTTTCCTGATTAATATGGAAATTCCTCCCACGAATTAATTAATAAATGAATAAATTACGTTAACTGACCAAAAAAACAAAAACAAAACAAAAACAAAACAATCCAGGTAAAAAGAACAGCCATTATCTTCCCAGATCTCGAGTAAGTATAGCTACTGATTGGTTTTGTGCAAGTAATTAAAGGAATATCTGCTTCTACAACATCCCTAAAAGTACATGTGCTAGCACACTAGTTTAAACTCTGGTTGCAGCAGCACAAGACATTTACAGAATTGTACCTAAAGACTAATGCATGTTCTAACATTTTCTGGCTGGAAATTAATTTTTCTAAGCTCTTCATTGAACATGAAAAGCTACAAATCTTTTCTAACTATGTTTTTAAAAGCTTCACAAGCACAACTTTTAAGAAAACATGGAACTCGTAATCCCACAAAATAAAGATTTTTATGCTCCGCTTTAAACATTAAAAAAAAATTCCAGCTATAATTTTAACAACTTTGCAAGGCACACTTTTAATAAAACAGGGGAGCATAATCCAACCAAGAAGTTTTCTAAGCAAAAAGAATGTTTTCCAAATTCTGCTTTTAATGGGCTGCTCCCTCAGTGGTCACATCTTTTTTTCCAAGTCAGCTATGGAATCCTCCCTCAACCCCACAATCATCATTATCACAACCACAATAATATTGTTATTAATCACCAAATATTTTGGGAAAAGGCTATGATGACAATAGACTAACAGGGCAATAGAGACCAACAGGGCAATCCTGTCTACATGTACCACCTTAGAAGCAAGCCCTATGTAGTTTAATGGGACTTGCAACACCAAAATGGCAAGAATCTAACATATCCCAGTCATGGTTTCAAGGGTATTTTTGAGGGAGGAAGTTGGGGGGAAAAAGAGAGCGGGAAGGAAAAGGAGGATTATGTAGTGTAGTAAGGAAAAACATGACAGAAGGAGAAAGAGGATGAAAGAAAAGAAAGGCGAGGTAGGAAAGAGGTAGAAGATAAAAATAGCCAGAAGAACTGAGGAAGGGGAAAAACAATACCCAGGAAATAAGAGAGTCAGAGAAACTACAGAAGGAGGGAGAAGACAAACACATAGGAGACGTGGGGAAGGGGAGAAGATATTTTTTATGCTATGTCACCCCCGGTGAGGACGCCCAGATATCCTTTGATATCATTTAATTTGGCCTTAGCTGGACTGGTTGTGATTACCTCATCTCACGTGTTCACAAAGTTCTCCGGATAAGCACGGACAGAGAGCGGCCGTTAATGGTTTACATTCCATTTCTCTTTGTAGCCAGCAACCCAAAACTCACCCGAAGCTTTAGGGAACTTCCTGCCACAGACTCCTCAATAGCCGCGTGGCTCTCAGGCAAATTACTCTTTTGAGTTGGGCCATCAACGTCTCGGCCAAAGGTATTGTTTCTACACGCAAATCCCATCACGCTAAACCTGACCTCACCAAATCCTTTTGTCCAGCACTGAAACCTCTTTTGTTCTCCTTTGGGATTGCCATAGCCGAAAGGCACGATCTTCCCTATAAAAACCCTTCATTTCTAACCGATCCTCAGATCACCTTTGACTGCCATCCCGCCCTGCTGTTGGTGTGTTTAAAGGACTCCCCTCAGCGCCCCACGCTGAGCTTTCTTCCCCAAATCTCCAACCTCTCCCCAGGACTACGGAACAGGTCGTATTGCCTCTCCTTACAACTCTCTGTCTTTTCTAAGCTAGTTAGTTTATGTTCGTCTTCTGTGTTTTATTCTTAATAAAGAATTGTTTATTGTTTGGAACCACCTTGTCTAGCCACTCTCTAACCCGACGCTGTAGACATAGGATGAAAGATCTCGCTTCGTTACCCTGCCTCTCGCTAGCAAAACCAGTGCTCTGTGTTCTAATTTCCCCATCTTTGGTATTTTTAATTGGCAAAGCCGGGTGCCCCTCGCGGGACCCCCAGTTTTCAGGGTAACAAAGACAGCATCACTGAAAGAGAGAAGGGAAGATTTCATTTAGACACAATTTGGGTGGAAGGGAGAAGGAGAAAGGATGAGGGAGAAGATGTATAGGAAGTACTTAGGAAAGGGAATTAAAAGAAGAAAAAGAAGAGGACAGGAAATCAACATGGAATGAGGAAGAAGATGAATATAGGGAAAAGGGAGGGGAAGGAAAAGAAAACGAGAGATGGGAAGAGAAGGGAAAGAGAAGATGTTTAGCCAGGAATTGGCAAGGAATGGGAAGGAGAAAGAGGATGAGCAAGAGAAAGAGAGACATGTGAAATGAAGAACTGAAAATTGAAAAAAGAAGTGTCAAAGGAATAGAAGAAACACATTCATAATATACTGTTTGCTGACAGCGATGCAGTCCATATGTGGCCTAGACCACAAAAGAAAACTGCACTTCTAGAGCTAGGAAAGCAGAAATAGAACTGGGATAATTAGGGGGAAAAAGATAAGAAAAGCTATAAAGCAGCAATCCTGTAATATCAAATTTAGCAGCAAATCCTGAGGCAGTTCAGTACAAACAACTCCCTCTTAGGGATCTTGTTCTGGTTGCAGTTGAGAAATTTTCGAAGGAGAAGATAGGGCAGAAGGAGATGGTCAGTCAGAGCATTCACAGCAGCCACTCCTAAGCAGGCTGCTGGAGGGGAAGCCAGCAACACAATCTGATTTTTTGAAAATTGTTCTAAGGCAGTGCTCTTAACCTAAGAATCCTCTCCTTATTCTGAAGCTTGAGGAAGAGGCCACCGGCCCTGAGATCTTGGAACTGTATCCTGCAATAACATTGCCAATCCTGAGGCTTACTGGACTCACCTCTGAAGGTATGTAGTACAGCGATGAAAGAAAACTGAATTTTTGGCTATAGAAGAAACAAACGTATGTTTGCAGAACTCTTTAAAACTAATTTTTCAAGTAATGAAAGCA
Source organism: Ctenosaura bakeri (assembly GCA_948474755.1). NCBI lineage: Eukaryota > Metazoa > Chordata > Lepidosauria > Squamata > Iguanidae > Ctenosaura > Ctenosaura bakeri. The sequence continues at coordinate 76,254 of CAOLHI010002267.1, forward strand.
CTGACGGATTAGAATCTTTTTATATCATATAAGTATATGGACATGAAATGCACTGTGATAACATAAATAGTACTAAAGTTATTTAACAGAACTATGACAATGCGAAGACATTAAACTAGCACATTTTAAAAAAATAATGTACTAGTCTTGGCATCTAAATAATAATCCTCCACAAACTTTCAAGAAGCAACTGAAGACTCGAATCCAGTTCTAAAAGTAAAAAATTGATGCAGCATCCAGCTAATTAAAGTTTTAAAGGATTCAGAACCCCAAAATTATTAACAAGAATGTTCAGCTGGGCTTACAAATGGCTGATCCAATGACCCACTTCAGTTGAGGGGAAACTAAACAGAAAAAGAAAACAAAATCCAAACACCTCCTTTCTTTTTCACAGAAGGATTTGAACATGTAGATGCTGCTTTATATCAAGTCAGTACATTGATCCATCTAACTTGGTAGTGCTAACTACACAGGCTAGCAATGAAACTCTGAAGTTTTCAGGGAGAAGTCTTGTTTAGTACCAGGAGATGGTAGATATTACATTTGGGTCCTGCTGTATGGAAAACATGCACTCTAACCATTAAGCAATTGTCCTTCCAAGCAAATGCTCTCTGCAGCATGTAATGTTACTTTATTATTTATTTAAATACTTATCATCTGTCTCTCTGGACCAAGTCCAACCAAGGCTGTGAAAAAAAGAGGAACTTTAACTCCCACCATGATATAATAGTATAAGAGAATTTTAACATTCAAAAAGAAAATGGAAACGGTCTATTCATCCCCATGCATACTCATTGAGTTGGATATGCACATCTGAAACAGCTGAAGGTCAGGCAAAGAGTCTGCTAACAACTTTTCACTCCTTTAGGGATGTGGAGGTGGGGTGGTGGTGATTCACCCCGAGTGGCAATGTATTTGGGGCATTGCAGCCCATAGCTACGCCCCTGCGTGCCTTGGCCACGCCCCTTTGCACCCTGGCCAGGCCCATGTGTGCCCTGGCCACTCCAACACACACCGCAGCCACAACCCTTGCACTGTAGCCCCCTCCCCGCCTCCCCTCCGCACTCTCCAAGCTCTGCCAGTACAACTTTTATTTTCCCTATCCTGGCAGGTATGCCAGAGACTGCTGATAGGTTTGCTTCCTATTCCGGTATGAAAATGCATATATTATGTGCCATATGTGCTAATGCTCTCTAGCAAATCCTCCAATATAAACATGCAGGAACAGTCTGCTTTGGATTATGAATGCTTGATTTTCCTCTGTGCTTTCAGTAGCTCAGTGGATTGAGTTATCCTAGTTATTAAAACACCAACAGAGCTCTGTGCAATGAAATGGGGTTCAAAATTCAATGGAAAAAAGGACAGATGTGACAAAGCCCACTGCTTTCTTTCTGTGAGGAAGAAAAATGACCGTTATGAAAATAAGCATCTCTTCTCAAAGGCTTTACATCTTTGTGGATACACAATGAACAGCTTTCTTTCTTTGCTTTATTTGGATTTTGAGCCTCAGACTTGCCACAGACCTCCATACAACTGAAGAATATGGGTAAAATAAATACCTATTTTAGTCCACTTAACAACCTCTGTTAATGACCTACTTTGTAAAAGAAATGCTTTCCAAGCAGTCTCCCATTGGGAGAACAACAGAAAAGGAACAATGTCATGTTGTAAGTCCCAGCCAAAGATGCTACTATCCTGCTGTAAATGCAGTTTACCTACTTTGTGTAATAAAGACCTAAATCATTGCAGATACAATTAGTAATCTTGTCATGCTGCAGAACTACCATTCTAAAGGGCAGGTAGGACTCTAGACTGTAAAGATGTCCACTCTATACTGTTCAGATATGTTTTCTGTCTTGCAACAGGGAACACTGGCCAATATGAAGTGAGTTATGGTTCCAGAACTATTGAAATAGGTTTCAGATTATGTGACTAGGAAATGCCATATCAGTTCTCTACATTTAAAGAACTTTTGATATTTAGGGGAATCTTTTCTGTTGCCCCCCCCACTCCCGCTGAGGAAACCCATGTAAATATGTATGTTGCATAGGATTTTGGAGAATCCAGTCAGTACATCTGAGCTACTCAAGATACAGGGTAATTTTCTATGAACGAGTAGATTGACTCTAAATTTGCACATGCACTGTGGAAAAAAGGTCTCTTGTCAAAGGGAATCTAATGTCACTAGAAGCTGCAAACCCATTGCTCAGATTTTTTTCTTTCACAATGTAGCAACCGAGATATTCAAATGAAAGTTGTTTGGATTCTCTTCAACAACTTAGTGATCACAGAATCATACAATTGGAAGGGGATCCAAGAGGCAGCTAGTCCAACCTGTTCCATGCAGAAATCCATTACTAAAGTAGCCCTAAGAGGAACTCATCTAATCTCTGTTTAAACACCTTCAATGAAGGTGAGTTTACTAGGGTAGCCTCTTCAACAGTCACATATATTTTACCATTAGGAAGTTTTCCCTAAGGTTTAATTGGAATCACTTGTCTTGTAATCGAATCAATCATCTACATTCTACCCTCTAGAGCAGTAAAAAACAAGCTTGCTCCATTGTCGATATGACAATTCTTCAGATACTTAAAAACAGGGATAATATTACTTCTCAGTCTTTTCTCCTCCCGGCTAAACATCTCCTTCAACCTTTCCTCATAGGACTTTCTGTGGTGGCCCTCCTCTGCACACATCACAGCTTGTCAATATCCTTCTTAAACAGCGATGCACAGAACTAGATGTAATATTCCAGGTGAGGTCTGACCAAAGCAAAATAGAGTGGTATTATGACTTCCCTTGATCTATACTTCTATTAACGCAACTTTGACTTTCACGTTGACTTGTATTTAAACTTGTGGTCTACCAAGATCCTTTTCATATGTACTTCTGTCAAGCCAGGTGTCACCCATTTATATCTGTGTGTCAGATTTCAATTCCCAAATGCAGTAACTTATATTAATCTCTGTTGAAATTAATTTTGTCAGTTTTCACCAAGCTCTCCAATTATCATGAATCTTGATTCTTTCTAAGGCTTTAGGTATTCCTCTCAACTTGGTATCATCTGCAGATATGAGAAACATGCCCTCTATTCAGTTATCTAAGACAATTATAAAGATGTTGAATAAAACTGGTCCCAGTGCAGAAGCCTATGGTGTCTCAATTGCCTCTTCTCTTAAGGATGAAAAGAAACCATTGCTGAGCACTCTTCATTTTCAGTTTATTACCAGTTACAGTCCACCCAGCAGCAATATCATCTGTCTGAAATTTTACTAGCTTGTCTGTGAGAATGGCATGGAGGAGCTTATCAGAGTCTTGCTAAAATCAAAACAGAGGTCACACACAGAAACAAAACAAGATCAGATTCTATGTACCCTAAGTAAATAAAACCACAGTTCGTTCTCTCTCTCTCTCTCTCTCTCACACACACACACACACTCACTCTCACACACACACAGAAAACAAAAAACTCAGAAGCAGAGCTCATAAACTGACTGCATATATTGGTCATGATCCAACATACAACTGATTGCTAGTTTTGTTGTGCTCGGGTCACATTAGATCAATGTGTTTAAACAAATATATTTTTCTGTTGGATTATGAGTGCTGAACTGGGTCCAAATTCAACCATGCTTAGAGAAAATCAATTGACATCAATTGGACATAAATTAGCCATAACTAATTTAAGTCCCATTGATTTCGGTGTGTTTTCTCTAACTATGGCTTAATCTGGATCCGATCCATTGTGCACACTAAAATAAAAAACTGCACCAAAGACCCATGGCAAATTTTGCCTTGAAGGAATATATCCCTGTACCATGAAGTAACTGAATCTATTTTAAGAGTGAATGGTACACTGAAAATATTCTCTATGGATGCAAACTGTTTTATTAACTGTTGGTACTGATAATGCATTAATAACATTCTCTCATAACTCTTTGAACTCTATACACACAGGAAAAGAAGATGTTGATATTTCTTTTTGCCCTTAAAGCCTGCTCTGATTTATGCCTGCATAAATAGCTCAGAAAATTGTGATCAAATTCGATTGGCTCTAGTTTAAGCTCAAAACTGAAACTGATAGTCAATGTAAAATGAATTGTGGTTTTGACAGGAATGTCAAGTGTAAGACTTAACAGGATCCAGTAGAATACAAATACTGTTTTTTAGCATGCTGATTTCAGTGCAGCTAGAGGGTACGTTTTCCCTGACTCTTGGACTAGAACACAAATGGGCAAGTGCAGGCCCCTACTTTTGTAGCCCCTGAAGCCCCTAAGTAGTCCCTCAAAGACCTCAATCAACAATTCTTTTTAAATTTAGCATGAATTAAAGACACTCAAACACATGAACACACACACAAAATAACCAGATCCTTCCAACTGCAAATTCCTCAGAACCTCCACACTACTCCAAATACCTCTGTTTTCTTCTGTACTCATTCTCAAAATGGTGAAAGGAAGAGATGCACCTTCACTTCCTGCTGTCCTTTTGAGGTCTGAAGAAATCCCTCCATTTTCCTTTGCAGTACCTCTCAAAATGACAACAGGAAGTAAAACTGTGACTCTTTCTGCAGGACATCATTGTCCCACATTGGGGCGGGAGAAGAATGGCTTCCGGACAATGCTTATACATGATGTAATCCAGGTCCCTTTGTTTTCCTGTCCTCAGGCGGCGCAATCATGCATTAAATTCTTGATGGGTTTTACCTGTTAATGACTGGCAGTTGCATAGCCCTCCCTCCACCCTCCTGCACTTAACTTAGGTGCACAGGTCCTGGAAGCACAATGGCTGTGCTTCCTGCCCCAGTGCAGCCTGGGACCATGCCCAGCTGTGCTGCAGAAGGAAGAGGCAATGTCATCGCAAAGTGGAGTACTAGCACTATAACAGTATAATGCGGAAAGGCCTTAAGAGGGGTGCTGTTTGAATGGTTTGTGCTCTGATGTTTTGCCTCATGCCTTTGGATGCTCTTTTGCAAGGAGCAGCTAAAGCTAAGTACTGCAAAGCACAACTAAAATGCTGGTAAGATGTGTGGAAGGACTGCTATGGGAGTGAAACAGGCTGTCCACTCTCAGTCCAGGCAGTCAGTCAGCCAAAGAACAGGCTGTCCTGTTCTTGCCAGCAGCAAGCAGCAGTCCCACAATGCGATTATTTTAATCTAGTAGGAAAACAGACTTGAAACAAATGCAAAGCATAACAACAGTCCCAGCAACATTCATAAATCAAAGCACAGCCAATACCATCCTGTCAGAAGTCAAAGACATGGCAGGAAAAATGGTCAGCTAACCACTGACAAGTTCTGAAGGGGAATGGCTAAGCTATTATAAGTTCACAGATCAGATCAGCTGGTGCCTAATTAACTGCCGTCTGTTATAAATTCATTGAGATCTGCGTATGCTTTCCTTTTGTTGTCTATGCTTGGCAAAGGTGGGTATAGATGAGTTATCTTCTGTCTTCTCAAGCTGGCACTTCCCCCTGTTCTGTTTCTGGGGTCTGAGTCTATGTCTAGGTTCTGAAAGCAGAGCATGACTCAGGCTGATAGACGAGTGTTACTGAAGTTGCTAGCCCAGATTTGTAGAAGATAGAAACCCTTGGCGTTCCCTGAAAATTCCCTTTACCTGTGGAGTAATACTACCTCTGAGCCTGTAGACCCCTATTTGATACTAAAATTGCTTTGAAATGCTTAATTGGAAAATATTCGATATTGTCCCAAATCGCCCATTTTTGGGGGGGGGAATGTTACTGCAGTTGCTAGCCCGGATTTGGGGGATATTAGATATCACTTTGATTATCAATAATTTGGCCTTCTTTACCTATTCCTCTCCGCGTGCTGTGAGGTCCCCTGGACAAGCTCGCAGACAGGCATGGCCACTAATTGCTGTAATATTCCAAACAATACAGGCTGGCCAGAAATAGCCATCCCGCCGCTTCAGGAGACCTCAAAGGCATGTACTCTATTATGTATGCACACTACTTACAAAGAACTCCCTGCCCCGAGCAGGAGGCTTGATTAGGAGACTCCTCATCTGTCAAGCACTCTGCGTTTGCATACTGTCTGCTCCTTTATCAATTTGGACTCAATCATGCTAAATTCTGACCTTTCAGAGGCTTTGTCTCCAGCCCGAAACTCACTGTTTTCCCCAAGTACGGACTAGCCTGCGGCCACATTTCTCCCTATATAAACCCCTGACTTTCTGAGCTTCTTTGGATTGCTCCTGAATTCCATCCAGCCTTGCCGCCACTTTGCTTGGTGAGCCTTCCCTTCAGTCCCACGCACTGAGACTTCATATCCCCGAACTCAATCTTCAGACTACCCGGGCTTCAGGACAGGTGTAGTATCTCCCAAATCAACAACTCCTCTAAACATCCCTCTATCCCACTCCAACCTTTATTTCTTTAGTTCTCTGCGTGAGTGTGTTGCATACACTGTTTGACTGTATTTTAATAAAGATCACAATTATTATTTCAATCCTGTTTGCTCCTTGACTCGGCCTGACCCCGTAGACATTGGGTAAAAGATTCTGCTCCGTTGCCCTGCCTCTCGCAGTGCTAGCTTGTCCTTGGATCTACCAATCTACCTTCAGACTGTTGGCTAGGTTACCCCTTCAAGAAAGGGCTTAAAAGTAATGTTTACATGTGAACACAGCATTAGATTAATTTCAACGGCTGCCGGATATTGCACTTGTTAAGTGGTCAGTGCTTCCTCTTTTGTGGGAGATCTAAAAACTACTGTGTGGTTAGGAAACCTCCTCCTTTGGAAAGAAAGCTTATCCCTAAAGGGTAACAACTTTAATATTTCACATTAAAATTTCAAAGCATTATAGTTTTTTCATAAAAGCAATAATAAAGAAAGGAGGTTTACTCTGAAGGTTCTTAAAAGGCACTTTTTAAACTAAGTGGGGGGGAACATTGGAATTTGTGTTAATGCTTTGTGTATCAGATCCTACAGTTGGTCACCAACCTCTTGCACTGCACTATAATGAAAAGACTTTCATTCCCCATTAGCTGCCCCCTTTCTCTTTTATCCGATCATCCTTACACACTCACACCCACTTAAGTTACAGGAGAGCAAGAGAGAGAATACAGATAAGGGGATCTGACTTAGCACATTCAGTTTTCATAACCTTGTGGCTCATGAAGGCCTCCTAAACTAGTGTTGCTCCCCATTTAGAATAGCTACTATGCTCATATCTTGAGGTTCACCTGAGCATTCTGTACTGCAGATGGCTTTCAGCCCTGTCCTGATTGTAAGCCAACCATGGAGATTAAGGAATAGCTGCATTCAAGGTTGCTACAAAATGAACGTGCTGAGGAATTGCCAAAATGACCTCATTCTTAGCAGTACTACTGCACCAGAAGGGTATATTCACCCAGCCATTAAAACATGCAGGGAAATGCCAACCTACAAAAATATGTTGCAAGTGAAGCCAGTTTAAAAAATGGCTTCCAGATTTTGCAAAACATTTTTCTTTTTCTGTGCTGGCATGTATCATGGGGGTGACTGGGGCACACAGAAAGGTAAACAGATGGCAACCTTGGAAAATTATTTATATATCAGTTGAACAGCTTGTCACATTTTCTTTCTCTTTTGTTTGTTGCAGCACCACAGTGTTTTCGCGCTGATGCTAAAACAGATCTATATCCATTATTTACATATGTTGTTACTACAATTAAATACAAAGGCTCTTCCATTGAAATCACTTACTTATATATAGTTCAGCAGGGGGTTACTAATGAATAATTAGTTCCACAGTTGCAACTATAATCAGGTAAATTATCTGCACACATAGTTATTAGTACTGCTTATTTCTCTAAATAGCTAGCGTGCGGCTAGCGAGGGCTTGTTCTAATGATCTCTTTTGTTTGAACACTATTAATCCTTATTGATTACCCCTGATTAGCAATTCCTCTGGGTCATTGTTCCTCACAGATCTGAGGTACCTAGAACTGCATGTGCTCAGCATTTCAGTTGTTTCTACTAGCAACTGGCATGAGGAGAAATAATCACCCACAAAGAAGCAATTGTTGTAGTAAACCAACAGACATCAAAGTTCAAGTTTTGAGTTAGGAAAAGAGAGAGAGAGAACAAGGAAAGATTTGTTATCATGACACAATCATTCACTTAAGGTGGCAATACTATAGTCTGTTAACCAAACCAAACATTGATAACATATAAGGAAGCAGGGTTAATTATAATTTTTCAAAAGGTCTATTGGTATTGTTCTCATGTGATCAGATCATTCTCACTGATTGCATAAGCTTCTTGCAAATAGCATCTTTTTAAAAAGTGATGTATATTTGGATGTGAGGCAATCTTGTCACAGAATGGATTAATAAACCATCAACCCCAAATGCCATTTTGGAGACCGTGTAACACAATATGTATGTTGCCATCAAGAATACTGCCTTTCATGGGCTCACCAAATGAGCCTATGACAATGGTAGGATAGAAAGAAAGCCCTCCCTATGTCACTATACTTAGACCACAAGCTCACTACACTTTGTTTTCTTTTTAAAATGTCCTATAATTTTACTATTAATTACTACAGTGAAAGGAAACCAGTAAGTAAAGCACCCCAACAGAGAAAGATGACTGTTTAAAGATCAGTTCATAACTTGTTCAATTGTGCTGAGCGGAAAGCAGAAAGCAATAAAAGAGGCTTAACTTGCAAATAAGAAGCATTTTATTAAAACCCCAGTTGCTCTTCAAGTCCTGGCCCCAAAAATGCTTTATCTATCCACACTGAAAAAAGACCATTTGTAATCAGGTTTAATTGTTAAAGTTTCTGGAAGAAGACAGGGATAAGACAGAAAATTCTGTCTTATCTGGTAGCAATGTTATCAAGAAGTTTTGTAAAAAGTGTGAATTGAGGCTGAAATTTTTATATCTGGATTCCAAACACACCTAAAGAAGCACTTGCTGATTCAATTGATGGTAACACTGTTAATAGAGATACTGTCATGCAGATAATAGAGCACTGCTAGCTGACAAATTAAGATGTTCTGGTAAGATTATTTGTAAATAAGCAATGACCAGAGTCTAAAAATTGAAGTTAAGAAAACCAAGTTCATGGTAATTCTTACAAGGCAAGCAGCCCAAGAAAAGAAGTGAAAGTTCCAAAATAAAAGCATAAATCATGCTGACAAATATAAACACCTTATAGTGTGGTTGAATAAGAAGTAGGATCATAATCATGCAAGAAAAATTAGAATAGATTTAAATGTTTCAAAATGAAACAGATTAAAATGTTCAATTAACTGTCTGTAAGCAAACCATCAAGTATTATAACCTTCTTGAATCACCTCATCACTTGTTTTCATTTGACGTTGCTGTTCTTGTAGCAGTAACAAATCTCTATACATTAACCATTTGTCTGTAATAGTTACTTCCCTCTTAAATAAGGCTTTATCATGAAGGCATTTTAACACACAGTCCAAACTCTCAGTGTCTCCACACTTTCTAAAGAACCCTATAAAGAGAATCACTAAATCTTCTGCCAATGTTCTCAATTTAAATATGTTTCTTCATCATCACACCTTTTAAATTTTTTCTTCTTGCCTTATCACTATATTAACTCTATTAACAAGTTAACACTAACATTAATGTTAACAAGGTAACATTAACATTTCTGACTTCTAGCAGCCCTAACGTGAACCTATCACGGGTTCTCTGAGGCTGAGGGTGCATGATGCACCCAAGGTCTCCCAGTGGGTTTCCATGGGCAAGAGTAACTCGAATTCTGGTCTCCAAGGTGATGGTGCACAGACCACTGCACCACTCTGGGGTCCTTTCCACACAACACCCTTATAGCACGATTATTCCACTGTCAACCTCCTAGGGAATCCTCGGGTTTGCAGCTGGCCCCTCCCGAAACTGCAAACCCCAGGATTCCCTAGGAGGTTGAAAGTGGAATAATCACACTATAAGAGTGTCGTGCAGAAAGGGCCTGGCTGTCAGCCCTCTACTACAAGAAACTAAACAGTCAGACATGTAGCTCTATATAACCTCACAATTTTAAAGGTGCATTAATAGAGGTCAATTGTTAATCTCCTTTTCACACCTTAGTGTAATAAACATAGAAAAGCAAAAACAAAAGAACCACAAGAAAAAAACAACCCATCATTAAACACATACCCAAACAGGCGAATTTCTGGTGGCTCTCATCATACAGCAGTTTTTGTTTGCCATTTGGAAGAGAGGAAAGGCCATTTGTCAAAAACATGAAGAGGAACAGGAAGGCAGAGCAAGGAGCCTTCTTCCAACCCATTCTTATTCTGAAGTAGAGAAAAAAACATAATTGGAGAAGGTGAAGAAAATTACCACTGACATTTCTGTAGTTTATATGATTGAGAACATTCTCATGATCACTAGCAAGGGGATGACTCAGAGAATCAGATACATTTTTAATTAATTCTTGTAAGGAGAAAATACTAAATTACTTAAAAGATGCTTATATTTATGATCGCACTGTGAAAACACAGCAGTTAATATAGTCCTTCCTTTTCCCACACTTGAAATAAAACTGGAGGTTTAAATTTGATTCTAACCCAGATCTGCCCAACTTGTGATCCACTAAGGAAAACACAGCCTACCTCTGGAGAAGCATTAATTCTGCCACTGCTATTATTACACATTAACTATACTAGCAAAGATAAGCAGAATTTTTCAAGTGTTTTTAAGCATATAAAGCACTCTTCTTTTATTAGCTTACTAATTCCTACAGCAACACCAACCCTGAGTCAGGTCACTGTGGTTATTTCCATTTTGGATATGGTGTATGGGGATGAAGCTTAGAACAGGTAAGTGGAGTTTGTTGATTTCAGATTCTGCACATAATTGACATGGCTTGGTTGGAGTGGGAGTTGCTTCTAAGCTTGTTGATGTGCATCGCTTCCAATATAAACATGTTTCTTGGTTGATCTATTTGCGCATTCAAATCCTGGAGCATGCTAAAATTTGCTTGGTTTGGGAACTTCCTTGATCTGAAATGGGAAGCAGATTTTGGTTTTGTTCATTTGCTTGAACAATCTTGTGTGTGCCATGAGCAGGTTGCAGGGTTCTTGGCTTGAAAACCTTTTCCAGACACTGCCACTCCCAGCCACTCCTGAAACTGCAAACCCAAGGATTCCATAGGATATTGCAAATGGAATAATAGTGCTATAACAGTCTAGTGTGGAAATGGCCAGACTGTGAACCTCTGCTTTACATGTAAAAATCGTAAGAAACCCTCTTTTCTGTTGCTTATCTACAAAATAACTTTGAAAGAAGGGGTTTTGAGTAGGAAATTGGCAGGCAGGGTGTATGCTGGCAAATTCATTCCCAGTCTATCACATTATTTGCATAATAGACAAATAATTTGTATGATATATAAATGAGTCAGATGAAAATTGAGGGCTTAGGATATGGCAATCCTATCTGCCATCTGACTCTTTCAACGGGGCATCGCAAATATTTCTTTCAGCTAACACCGACAATGATATTCCAAGCTTTTCCAATGAGTTTCAAAAGAATACTCTGGGTTTCCCAAAAGGGAACTATCAAAAAAAAAAAAAAAAAGAGGAGGAAGTTATTTTCTACATACTCATTCTTGCAGTTAACCTCAAGGGCAATTTTCTGCAGAAGTGATGGTATGGAAGCAAAAGCAATTACAAAAGATATAAGACCTCCAGCTTTAGCAGCTGACACAAGGGGTGGAGCCCTCAGCTTCTTCCACTCTCAGTCAAGGTTACACACAGGTTTTCTGTCTCCAAGTCCAATGCAAACACATGTTGTACCCATTTTAAATTGTTTTGCATGGTAGCTTTCTCTATACAGTCAATCAAAACATAGTCTAGTCAATTTTCTCCATGCCATGAGAGAACTGTTTTGCCCTGTTCCATGTGTGTGGAGAAAACCACATGACTTGCATAGCAAGCCTCTATACATAAATTGTTTTAACTGTATCAAAACTGTCCTTTAAATTATTATGGTTTTAATTTGTTTTAAATTGTTCAGATTCATTTTATAGTAAGCTACCTTGACCACCATAGAACAGGTCGTAAATATTTTGATGAAAAGATAGATGCAGTCAGCCCTCCACATTTGCGGGTTTCACTTTTGCAGATTTGATTATTCGTGGATTATTTGCTGTCACCTCTGCTGCTTCCCTTTGCCATTTTTAACAGGGACTGCAAGCCTTGTAAGACTGAGAAACTGCAAAAAGGCTCGCAGGTCCCTATTAAAAATGGCGTGGGGCAGCAGTCGGGGGTGGCAGTAAGCCCCACCAGCCACTCACTTCTGCCTTGTGAAGGAATCCTGATGCCTCAAAGGAATCCATGGTGGGTTGTATATGGTGATCATACTTTTTTGTGTGTTAAATATGGTTTGGAAGAACCCAGAGTTATTAACGGTTTTTCCACTTTCACAGGGGTCCTGTGCCCCTAACCCTAGTGAATGAGAAGGGATGACTGTATATAGATAGATAGGTCACCATGTTCAAAGATTTGCCATTTGGAGAGATTTGTCACAGTTCCTATAACAAAGTCACTATGTGAACCTGTGTTGCAGGAAAACACAAAGAGAAGGGGTCATAATGAAGCCCTATAGTAGTAGTTTGTATCTTATGAGAAGATGCCCACCCTGCACTTGGATAAATCCTGCTTTAGGAAAGCTTTATGTCTGAAATCAGCAGAAAAAAATGCTACTCATTCCCATGCACCTATTTACCATGTTCAGTTGCTCTCCCTGCAAACTTGGATAAGGCTCCATGTCTTTCAATAGCTGCAGGTTCTAAAACTACATGCAGCAGGCACAGTCATCACCATGAAAGATAAATTACCAAAGTAGTTGCTGGATTTTCATGCAAAGAGCTCAAGCAACACTCCAGTTAGGAGTGCCACAGAACCCTGTATCTTTCACAGCTAGAATGACAGGCAGAAAGACAACAAATGATATTTTTCCAATCACTGTATCTGGATATTAGAAGCAGCTTTTGCAGAAGCATAAAACAGGTAGCCACCCCAACAACAGCAGCCAAGCACACAATAGAACAAATGTTGTATGCCTTACCAGTAGTTTCTGCAGCTGGATCTTCTAAACAGAAAGCAGTAGCAAAAGGAAATGCTTTCTGAAGACAGGACACTCTCACAGAAGCTGGCTCTTGTCTTGGTTTTCCTCTTCCTCTTTTCTTCAAGTGCAGTGTCATTAGTATGGGGGTGGACTAGGCAGCATAGATCAGAGTTTGATGTTTTTTCATAAACCTAATTTAACTGAAATTAAAATGTGAGAAGAGACTGTTCACACTGACTACCAAAACTAGTACACTAGTACAAAAGAACACAATTTGATTGATTCAAAGCATCCTTTGTACTTTGATTTCAAGGAACTAAACATGTATGGCAAAGCAGCTAAAGCATTTTTGTTCATATATATTATGTGTGTATATGTGTGTGTGTGTGTGTGTGTGTGTGTGTGAGAGAGAGAGAATGAAATAATGCAAATGCTTCAGCTGCTGTGCTGTTCATATTCTTCCAGGTTTTACTTACCTTCTCACTATCAGAAGACCTGAAAATATTCTCCAAAATAATTTGAGCATTTTCTTATTTTTTTCACTTTTCTAAACAACATATTGCATTTAGTACTTAAGGAGAGCCAGCATGGTGAACTGATTTGAGTATTGGACCTTGGTGTCAAGGTCAGAGACCTGGGCAGTGAGCCAGCCCAGTGAAGGGAGTGTGAGAGCCAGCAAAGTCCAGCCGAGAGGAGACAAGCAAGCACTTTACATGAGGGAGTTCATTTACCAGAGCATCAAGCGAAAGCTGTAGTCAGAGTTCCAAAAGCCAAGGGTCAAGAGATCAATTCAAGGTAGCAGGAACCAGGTGCCAAGAGCAAGGAACAGGCAAGAGAAGGGCTTGAAAGAAGTTTGCCAGGCAGGCTGTTATATAGCCCAAGACACAGGTGTGGCTAGTCACTGCTTCTTGAACTTAATCAAGGAAGGCTCAGCTCTCTTGAGTCTCCGCCTTGTTTGTGGGCTGATTGGCACAGGCTCCAAACCATCTTCAGAACTGGATCCCTGTTGCCCTAAAGGAGCAGGCAGAGGAACGTCCGAGCCTGCTTGGTCCATGGCAGCAGGGGGAGCTCTTGAGCTGCAGGACTCATCTCCAGCCAGAGCCACAGGGACCAACAGCTGCTGCTCGTTATCAGCAGCTCTGACAGGGGCTTCAGTTATCACACTTGGGAGACTGACTGGTCACCACTTTGGGCAAGTCACACTCTCTCAACCTCAGAGGAGGAGTGGTAAACCTCTAAGTAAATCTTAGTGACCCCAGGATAGGGTCACCATTAGTTGGTGTCTACTTGAAGGAACATAACAACAATAAGAAACACATATACGTGCAGACAGAGGCCATGCTGCTGGAGAATTCTTAGAGCTGCCATCCAAATCAGTAATCTCTTCAAAATGTGTTACAATGTGGTAGATGAAGGATAAAGAAAAAAAATCTATCACCACCTCCTACCCTGGCCATAGCACCCAGTAAGGCTATGGATATAGCAATGGTCTCGTCATTAACTCTCCTTCTGTCATAGATGGCCAATACAACTGTTAGTATTGTTATCCTACTTTCGGAGGTCCCTTGGGGGACACCTCAATGTGCACCATGTGATGGGGAACGGAAACTAGCCAGAGCACGTGCAATAGCAATACCAGAGGTAGGGTAACCAGCAGGATCTTTTCACCCAGTTTTTACAGGGTCAGACCAAGCCAAAGACCACACCAAATTGCCAAATAAATGAATTTATTAAATGTAAGTTTCACGCACCAATGCAGTCACACACACACTCATCCAAGAGCTATTTAGAAATAAAAGAGAGGAAATTAGACAGGGGAGTTGAAGGGGTGTTGTTGGGGAATACTGCACCTTGTCCTGAAGTCCTGGGTCTGAGAAGGCAGCAAAGATGTGGGACTCAACACGGAGGAAGCTGAGGGAATTGCTCTACAAATGGAGCAACGGTCGGCTGGGATGACTGGGAGTGATCCAAAGAAATGCTCAAAACCTGGGGGTATTTATAGGGGAAAAAGTACCTGGAGGATTAATCCTTTCCCAGGGAGAACAATGGGAGTTGCAGTGAGCACATAGCTCCATATTGGTAATTTCCTTTGCTTGATAGGGTTTGTTGTGTGTTGCCAATGTCTCCGGATTTTTGGCTATGTTAAGGGTCCTTGCTTGATGAAATATTTGCTCAACTTGGGGCTTGTCTGTTAATCCTGTCAAGTCAGCATCTCAGGGCTGAGGATCCTTTGTGTATTGTGAATTTATACACCTTGAGGTCTCCTGGGGCTATGTGACGGGGGATTTTACTGGCCTGACCTGGTCTTCGGTCTTTTGACCATGCCTGCCTATGTGCTCCTTCGGGAGACCTCTATGGCATATAGAATTATTTGATATTAAAAATTGTAGATCCCGGGATAGGGTTTTTCTACTGAAGTAACAGTATTTTTCTTGAGAGTTGTGAACTTTTCAAGATAATGTTGCTGTCAGTTTTTGTATTTTGATTATCCAAACTGTTTCTGTTTTGTGTGTTTTGTTTTATTTTTACAAATAAAACTAGTAGCTGTGAAAAATTGATGCCTCTTTCGTGCACAGCCATCACCTAGGCATTCTAAATACGAGATGACATCTCTGTACCTGGTCCATTTTTCTTCTTTCTTTCAGTTGCAACTTTGCTAAAAGGCAGCACATCATGACGCCTCCATCTCCTTTAATCTTCTGAAGAACCTTTTAAAAACACATCATGTACAATCCAACAATACTCTGATATATTTTGAAACTCTGGACCCTAACTGAGAAGGTATTGTTCCAAATGTAAAGCTTTCAGTATGTGACTCTGTCAAGAAGCCTTTCTTTTCTCTACCTTCATTTTCTCTAATCTTGATTTTTTCCCCCTAATGCAATGCTTCTTGATCTCAGTTTTATATGCTCACATGAGCCATCCATCCTTAGCCATCCAGATCAACTTAGGGTGAACTTCAAAGTCTCTGCCTCTGGGGATGTCTACCAAAGGTAAGATTAGTTTTGGACTGCTTTGGAGACCATATGCTTGAAATCAGGTCCAAATTAGAACCTTGCCTTAGGAAAAAAAATAAAGGTTCAGGAAGATGCTTCTGCACTGACTATGATGGAGAAACAAGTAAACTGCAATAACTTTTTTTTTCTTTTTGGCTTTTTGATAGAATTGGATGAAATTTGCATGTATTGTTGTCCCTTTTAAGTGGATGAAACCTGCCACATTTCATACAAATAGGTGCAGGGGCTTTGTGGAAATAGCTTTTACATTTTAATCTTTTTGAAAAAGGAGCTGTCTCCACCCCCACCCCCACCCACCCACCCCCACACCCACACATCTCTTGAACAAAATTTGCAAGCATATGGATCCATCTAGAGGAATGAAGCCAATTGCATTTTAGACAGCCAGGTATATATGAGTGCCACACCCCAAAACTATAATAATTTAAATGTTTTCAACCAAATTCAGTTATCCACATGTGCATGTGTTTGTTTTATGTGCAATTTGCATGGAAATAATAGATATATACATGCACACATGTTGACTAGAAACATACACACATGTGGACTAGACATGCCCACAGGAAAATAATTTGCAAAATTTTCAAAACATTGCACAGGATGTGTGTGTGTGTGTGTGTGTGTGTGTGGTCATGTATGTACACACATGCATGAGGGAATAGTTAAAGTTTGGAAGGGGGAAAGATTATCATCTCCTTCTATGAGGCCAGAGAGAAAGAGTTGTTGAGATTTTTATGAAAACATCATACACTGGTGAGAAACCTTAATGATTCTAGTAGGAAAAGTGCACGGATAGAGGTGTCATGCTGAATGAAAAACAATGTAAGGTTGTGCTTTGTTTTGTTGTTTCTGGTCAGCTGAGAATATCAACATTATAGGAATTGAAAGTGCTTCACACCACCCTTGAAGGAGCTGACAGATGTTACTCTACTAAGAAAAAACAGAAAAGTATACAACATAGATCTTTTGCAGAGAAACTTTAACATTTATAATATTTTAAAAAGCGATTCTCTCCTCTTCTCTTTCATGGACAATTTGCCCTGTTCTTTGTCATGTGGCAGTCTCACATGCGTACACACAGTGTTAGACTACTGGCTTGTGCGACCATAAAAACTTGCTTGCCTTTAATCTGGAAGCAGACCTCATCTCAAATACAGTAGTGTTGCTATGCCTTGTCCTTCTCTCCTAGCCAGAGAGAAAGTGCTGGGAGAGCTTAAAGCTATGGGTATGTGACACAGTAGAACTCCTCATGCCTGCTTGGAGAGTTTATTTCTGCAACAGCCATGTACTGGGGTAGGCAAGTTGTCCTTCCTCCTGGAAGTTGATGCCACCTTTGCTGATTGATCTCACATGCTTCTCCTTGTCCCACCAGGATTACCATAAAAATAAAGACAGTGGAAGATCAAGATAGAGATCCCAAAACAGAGATGCATGGTCTGTTTGGTGCTATGTCAAATATCCTCTGTATGTGTGGAGGAAGCTGAATATGGAACTGTTCTCTGGTGACAAGTAAGGAAAAGGTGGAGTGCTTCACATATTAAGATGCTGAATTAGAGCTTTACTGCTCCTGAAACAATTGTGTACGGTTCTACTCTCTCTTGAACAGCTCCTTAGCAAATCTACCAAACATCTTTAATAATGACTCATAGAACTATTCTTGATAAGGCAGGATTTTTAAACAGAGCTTGGAAATATTACTTCTTTTGGAATTGTAATAAAAAAGTAGCTTTTCCCAGCTCTGTTTTCAACTATGTGCTAGGAGTATTGGAAAAGAGACACTGAAGGAATGATGACATTGGGGACTTAACTGACAATTTTTAGTTTTAGAGACAATAGCATGCATGAAACTCAATGTTCTCTTTATGAAAAAGCAAAAATACACAAGAACACTTCACATCTAAGGTTGCCAAACGACCATTAAAATTTCTATCCTGCTCTTAAACCTGTAACAACTGCTTGACTTGCCAAAATTAGCTTATCATGCTATGGAAGTAAGCATTCTTGCCTGCTAATATCTGCAAATCAAGCTGTTTTCATAAGTAGAAAAACAAGGACTGGATAAAAATGTGACTATTCTTCCTACACATGAAACAAGAAGCACATATATTTTGTACTCCAGGAATACAAACCAGGTACACAAATCGCTCATATGAGGCGACCCACAGAGATAGCAAACTCAATTTTTCTCTCATTTATCCTCCAGAAGTCAATACTGCGAAATCGATGGAGGACCGTGTAAACAAGGAAGGGGGTGGTGGTGGAAGGGCATTAATCTTTGCAGCTTCCTTGCTTTAATGCAAAAAGTTTCAACAAAGTCTCTAGCTTTACGGTTCCTGCTGGAATCATTAAATCATGCCTTACAATCCTTCTGCTCTTGTGCTCTGCAGGATGGCTGACTGCTTGACTGACTAGCATTCTCATTACTGCCCTTCCTACGAGTCCTTTTCAGCCAATTTAACTAGCCGATTCAATTAAATATAAATAGTATTTTTCCGACAAATGTACAAGTTGTTAGAATACCTGTTGAGAAGTACAACAGTCAATCTATATGTGTTTAAACTATTTTAAAATGCTTCAGGCAATAATTACACACCTATTGCACACATCTCGATATGTATTCTTGGCGCATAGGTTATTAAAGTCCATATATGGGCACACCGGTAGGGAGGAGAGAATATAGGCATTTACATTATCAAAGTCTGGCGAAGGAAATTCTTCTCATCTCCTTCTGCTTCAAATCAATTGATTTATTTAGTGCTCTGAGCTTTTAAGAAACACTCTTCTTAATACAGGCAGGGAGCTCTATGCAAGTAAGAGTAAAGCAAAAGCTAATAACAACAAACAACAACAATACATCCTTTTAATCTGTGGGATATTCCATGTTTGGCTCTTACAACAAGTAATGCTTTCAAAATAGCATAGGTCAGGGTAAGGAAAGTGTGGACTTCCAGATGCTGCTGAATTACAGCTAGGGCTAGAGCTGCTGTTAAGTTTAGTTCAATAACACTTTGCCCACTTCAGTATAGGTTGAAAAACAGACACACTTCCAGCTTTGTGGGCTGAAGATATAGGACAATTAAGACCAAAGCACCTTATTCATTTATTTAAGCTGCCCTTTTTTATTGCTGATTGTTGATTTTCTAGGAGGCACAAGACAATTGCATGGGATTTCCTGACAGTCTTGGTTATATAGGTACTGAGTGTGCTATGAGCTGTATAACATTAAGAATTTAAGTGCATTAAGTGCATCCTCAAAGAATGTGTTGGGAGGATGGCCATCCCTATCATTAGGCAGAATGAGCTGAGGCAGCAGATACAAAGGGATGGTGGAAGACAGCAGTGGCTGATGCCAACTATTTCTTCTAAACCACTTGCCTTTTCTTCTTTCTTGGAAGACAAAGATACGTTTGCCACTCAGCCTATTCTGCATCCCCTGAACTGACCTTCTGTCCTTTGGTGTGGTGGTAGACCTTATCCTGGAATCAACATTAAGGAAGTTTAAGCTGCTTGTCCCTTTCAGCTTCTGCATCTGTAATAGGGTGGGGATGATACTTGCCATCTTCACCTTTGTCTCAGATAACAGACTCTTGGATAACAACTATGTATATGTGTTGCCTTCTAAAATCCAAGATTGTAGTGATGTATAATTTTTCTTGGGAGTTAGCTCCAATAAATACAGTGGGATTTCATTCTGAACAAACAGCAAGGATATTGCCAAATATAACTGGATACAAATAGCACCTTACTTCTGCTAACATATGGAATAATTCAAGGTGGCAGTGATGGAGCCAGGCAAGTCATCCTTTGGGAGGCATTCTAAAATTCAGGGGCCACTACAGAAGAAGCCCTGTTTACCAAATTATCTTACTTCTCTGCTTCATATGGGAGAAGATGGGAATGGGGAAGGCTATTTTACCTTCTGCATTTGTATACACAGGAAGCTGGTACACACCATGTAAGTCTGTTCCTCTAAGACAGTATTATGTCCTGTGACTGGAAGTACTTTTCTGGGGCCTTAAGAGACAAAAATCCCACCTTCATTAGCTGATTTTTCAGTTCAAAGTTGTCACAGTAGTTCTGGGGTCCAACAATGTGTCTACAAGTATTCCCTCTCCTGCGCAACTAATAAAAATTAAGTGCTCTCTTCGGTACGATCTATTACCACTGAGGCATTTCTGCAGTACACAGTTAAATCAGTTTCGTACCTCTTTGATTATCATATCTCCATCCTACAGAATCCTGGGATTTGTAGTTTGGTGAGAGACTTAGAATTCTCTGTATATAAGCACTACAACTTTCTGGCACAGAATTCTATGTGTTTTACTTCCTCAAACCACAAATTCTTAGAGTTTATGGAATGTAGCCATGAAAGTTAACATGGTATGAAACTCATAACAGCTTCTTAGTGCACAGTACACTTTAGTTAACCTAACTATGTGCATTTCCCAGTCCATCAGCATTAGTATTATAGCATTAAAGGAAATATGCAAGTTACTTTGGGGTTAGGTTCTCTGTCCTACTGATGCTTGGATATTTTCATTGATGCACTAAAGATCAAATGAAGCTGAGAGTCAAACTAGACAATATTTCAAAGATAGCAGCTGGGTCTTTTTTCCCCTTTCTTACTAAAGTTGTTGCAAGCACAGGACTGGAACCCTAGTGTGTAGGGGAAGGAGATGGTTTTAATTTGTTGTCACCCAGTATGATCACAGTGTGGACTGGTTCTTTTATACTGGCAATTGTTATTGCTAAAAGTGAATATTTTGCTTAAATAGATAATTCTGGGGCAAAGGAAACTAGTGGTCCCACCCCCAGATCACAGTGCTGTCACAGTGTAGGGCAAAGGGTTCAACATCCATGCCCCTACATATTAGAGCCCTGTTCCAGATTGGATTCCCTGTGCTTATTCTAGAATAAACAGTTAGTATTGGAGAAATTCATAGCCGCTAGCTACAGCTTTAAAGTATTGCCTAATTTAACACCTGGAAGGAAGAGAAGCCAAGAAAGCTGGAGTTTAAATAATGAGAAAGAAGTTATTTCCTTGTGTTTGCAAGTTGCAAACATTTGCTGTAAATGTACCAATATATCATAACAATGCAAAACCCATTTTAAGCTTTCCACTGTGATGAAAAATTCATTATTCATGCACTGACATCAGTCTGTTTCTTTAATCCAAGACACTGCAGTTACATCTGATGACTGGAGGAAATAAATACAAAGTCTCTGGAGATTAAAGAAACCTGTAACTTTTATCTAAAACCCACCATCTCTTGTTTACTGGATACAGCTTTATTTTGGGCTCTGGTGTTCCGGGGATGCACACTTGCAGAACATCCCGTAATCCATCGTCCCTCAGCACAAAACCAAACTCCGTAATGTTTTTGGTCTATCTAAGGGAGTGAACTGATTTTAGACTCCCTATTTTTTCACCTGAGGAAAAGCTTTAATTATCACATAAGATGCAAAAGGAGAAACTGCAGCAGTATTTTAAAAAGATGGGTACTTCTCTTTAGATACCCAGTTTATGGAATCAGGTTCAACTACAAATGCTGTAGTTGCACAGCAAGGGAAGAACTCAAAAGATAAAATGAGAACACTCTTAACTGGAAGGAACTGGAAAAACAGAAAAACCCAGAACTTGCAAAAGTTACCTTTTGGACTACAACTCCCAGAATTCTCTAGCTAGCATGGCCCTGCTAGTTAGGGGTTTTGGAAGTTATCATTAAAAGTAATTTTTGCAAGCTGAGGACAAAGTTGACATTGAGCCATACACCCCTAACTGAGCTATTTCAACGAGATAGGAGGTTCTACAGAGCAGACACATATCTTGCTGCCAGAAGTGATGCGGTGACCCTTACCACTGCTTCCAGAGGGGCCTGGTATCCTAAGCCAATCCTGTTATTTTAGTTCATAAGGCAGGAAATCCCTCAAATGTCCCTTACACCTCCAACACAATAAATGCACAATAATTTAAATAAACTAAATAACTAAGGGTTTCATACTTTTTGTGTACCTGGTGTGACTACCTTGGCCTGTTGAATGCTATGGCAGAGTCTGCACCTCTGGAAATCAAGGACTGCAAAACTTATTCAGGTTGTTAAATGCAAAGATAAGAGAAGATCTGTGACTTTTCTGAGCATCTCCAGGGTGCTTTCCTACAATACCAAGTATTGCAGTCTCGCGGGAAAGGGAATAAATTGTGATGGAATAAGCAGCTGCACATTTCTCTTGTCAGTTTGCTCCATTGTATCAAAACCTTCAGCAACATCAGGATGAGCTGAAAAAGTGTGCTGTGTTTAGGGAACAGTCCTCCAACCCTCTCCATTTCCGCTGTGTTTCATTTGCTCCACTCTGCAACTTCCTCACAATGCAAAGCAAGATTGGAAAATATTCTTCAGACTTGAGTGCCTGTCCCACACCCTTCAGAAATACTCAAAAATACTACAGGCTCTCTGTATGTAGCAAAACAGTGTTATATATGTACAGCTTCAAAATCAACCCCTTCCAAAATCAAGGCCCTCCACCGAACAATTTGTAGGAGCTGCTTAGAAGAAGAAAGACAAACTTCTCACTGGGGCATTAACATAGGCCTGATTCAAGCAAGTGTTATATTTGTTTCAGACCATTTCAGTTGTCAGTGTATTACCAAACATATCATAGAACTGGATATTATGCCTTCTTTGAATATGCATGTCACAGCTTTGATTTTATAACACATCTTCCTCCCCTAAAAGCAAGGAGGTGCCATGTTGATCATAAATGAAGATCCAAAGTCCATATTTTAGTGATTTCTTTATTGGGTCAATCAAAAAAGCTGCAAAATTCATGATACTAATTTTCAGGGCCCATAGAGTTCATCACCAGGCAAATATGGTGTTTAAAAAGCATTCAGAATGAGTAAGTGGTCATTCATTCTCTTTCTCTTTAGTGGTTTCCAGATGATGAATATTCCAACCGGATGCCTAAAACACTTCATTCTGACATTCACCCAGAGCTATTCATTCTCATTTAACTAAATACTAGCCCCCAGGATTTCTTTCCATTGCAGCTCCCTCTGGGGCCATTTCACCACTACACTGTTATAGTGCTATTATTCCACTTTCAACATCCTGTGGAATTCTGGGGTTTGTAGTTTACTGAGGCCAAAGAGTTCTCTGGCTGAGAAGTCTAAATACCCCTCCCTAAACTGCAAACCCCAGGATTCCCTAGGATGTTGAAAGTGGAATAATAGCACTATAACAGAGTAGTGTGGAAGTGGCCCTAGTCATGTGGCTTCTGATTGTCTCCTTCCCAGTCTTCCTTTTCTCCAAGACTCCATCCTCTGACCTTTTCTTCATATCTCTTGCTCTATCAACAGTTAATAACAGTAGAGGCTGGTGTTTCTGATGTCAGCAGGGTTTTAGCCTGAATCCTAAAGCAGCCACCCAAATTCCTGACCTTATTTCAGGATTGGGTTCAACATCTTGGAGAGTTCCTTCAGAGTTTGGATTGAAACCCAGAGTGCCGGCACTGCTTTCCTCACATTGCAACCACCAGTGTCCACTCAAAAACCATGGTTGACATAATTTGTTACATTGGAATTAAGTGGCAGCTCAAGGACAAAGAGATATACCTCACTCCTAAATGGTGGAGGAAGGCAATGCCCCATTGGTGTCCTTTTTCGTGACCAAATGCCACTCACACAAAGCTACTGAATTAATGGCTAAATGTTTTTTTCCTCCTTGTGTAAGAAGCTGAGGATTCTCATCATTTTTAAGCTGCTTACAACTTCAATTTGGGGCACATGCGACATGCTGCTGAACAACATCAGACACAACATAAATCCTCCCTGCTGGCATTTCAGCAAAATGCACTAAGACATGCAGAATTATTGCCTGCTTGGGGGGAGAGAAGGAGCACTTCACAGACCCTTGAAGACAACTCAAATTCAGTCTGACACGCTTTTGTCGCATTAGCAGATAAAAATAGCAGCGGATTTAAAAAAAATCTTGAAGTTATTTAACTCTCATCTAGTTAGCATTACGTATTCCTCCTGGACTTGGCATTAAAGCATTTAATTAAAAGGTATGTGATTTTTTTTTCACTTGAATGGTGCTGTAAGGAACACAAGGTTAGTAGAGATGACAGGTGTGCCAATATCATCCCTAAGTCTCCTTCACCCCAGTACACACATATGACGGGGGGAGAGAAGGTAAAAGTGTGGTGCAAAATATGGAAAGCTAATTTTTAAAAGCACCTAGACATAGTTATAGTCCCAAATCTCCAAGTAGTTAGTTATCTTTATAGATATAATTTTTAAAAAATATAACTGCTTTCCTCTTTCTCCAAAGCAAGAAAAATGGTTAATTTTAGGTGCTTAAAAAGTCATCTGAATGCTACAAGCTTTTGGCCAACACATAACACACTCTTCTCTCATCTACCTTGTTATCCACCTATAACATCAAGCAGAAGGCAACTGCGTGAAGCACAGGATGAGACATCACTGGAATCATGTGGTACCCTTTCTTCACTCCATAGTGATATCACATCACCAAAAATGAAAAGTAAATACAAAAGTTACTTACACTACAAAAGGGTTTAACTTACCCCTTGTTAAGTTACAATCATAAGGTAACCTGATTATGTAATAATTATTTTTAAAACTTGCATTGATTGCAACTAACTGGTTACTGGCAACCAGTTACTTCCAAGCTCTTGTCCAATAATATGGTTTGGAAGACCCGACATATACTTTGTATGATGATATTTCTGGGTTCAGTTTTACTGAAAGGAATTTTATGTATTAAGTCTGAGTGAAAAATCTGTTATGAGACCTTTGAAAGCCACTTCCAAAATACAGACAATAGTGGACTAGACTTAAACAACTGTCTAGTAGTGCCTTCCCCAATCATGTCCTCTTCAGATGTATTGGGCTACAATTCCCATCATCACCAGCCAGGATAGCTCAATACATTTGAAGGGAAACAGATTGCTGACAGGTGGTCTAATATAGCCACTGCTGTGGAGTATAGAAAAGTCATAGTCATAGCATTATACACTTACAGGATATTGTGAATATCAATCCAGCTCAGACAAAGGCCCTTTTCGCACCTTACCTTTTCTTGCCGCCATCGCACAGGGATTGCGTGAAAAGCCTCTTGTGGGAGGGAATCGCGTCCCTTGCATTTCCCTCACACCAGCTCCATGCTGGACAGAAGGAAGCGTGATAGCTCCATCCCTTCCTTCTGCAGTGCAGCCGGGTACTTTCTCAGGCTGTGCTGGGAGAGGAAGCACAGACATTGTGCTTCCTGAGGTTCTGCATGCCAAGTAAGTGTGGGAGAGACACGGGAGGAATGCGCAATTGCGGGTCATTTTTGGCAAAGCCGAAAATGATATAATCCATGATTGCCATGGGACCATTACAGGAGCACCATGCAATCATGAGAAAGTCATGCAGAACCGTCCTTGCGATCCCGTGGCACTCCTGTGGCCATTTCCTTAAAAGTGAGAAATAAGTATCTGAATTAGTATGGCATCATATCTCTATAGTTCTAGGGAAGTCCATTCTTACAAAATGTGTTTTAGCTAAATACAGCGTTATAACAACTACATGGCATTTCAGTGGGTAAAGAGGGATAGCTTATTGTGCTCATCTTGCCTTTTAAAAACACCAAATGTATGTTTTCTTAATTTAAAGCTGCACTACTTTCTCAATTAAAAGCCCGGTGAATAACCCATAAAGGAAGGGTGAACTTTGTCCAAAGCCAATACACCAAGAAAAATCATACGAGTTGTATAAATTAAAGGACATGGGTGGCAGCGGCAGGAGCATTCACTGCTGCATTTAAACCAGTTTCAGTAGCAACCCTTCTTCAGCTGGCAATCACCCCACCTTTGTAAAATGGGCATGTTGAGCAAAGGCTGTGAATAAAATGCCTATGTCTAAAAAATCCATCATACCTGGCACAATTCCCCAATATATTAGCAATCTAGCTGTCACATTTCATGCATTCTCCAATTCTACAAGATAGAATTTTGTCCAGAGGTTCAGCCTTATCAGGAACAGATTGGGAATCCACTCCCAGTTCTCAGCTTACACTCCTACCTCCCAGGGTTGTCGAAAGATGTCAATAGCCTATCCCTGTGAAAGTGTCACAAATATGAAGAATAAACCAACTGAGCTGTTTATGTTGAGTCAAGTAAAGTCATGAAACTGACCAGAAATATGTCACTCTATATGTATTGTATATGGCCCTTTGGATAGTTTTATAAGAATCAAAATGCATAAGCTCTTGTCTCCAAGGAATATACAGTCTAAAAATGGCAAAGGGGAAGGGGGAAATGAACATGGATGTGAGTGGGTGTAGTTACCTGTTGTTATGACAGTGTCACTCATGCCCAGCCCAGTGAGGAGGCACTGAGGCAGTGAGAAGGAACCAAGAAAATTCAAAAAACTCCACTCATCTCAGAGGCTTTTGTCAGAAATCAACAGCCATATCAGAGATAACCTTGGTCCATTACATTCTCCTTTTCATCTTGTCATACACATCTGATTCAGTGCTAGCCATTTATTGTCACCTTTGTGAAACAGAGAGGAGACAGCAGACGGTCAGAACTATAAGAGTGCAGGGTGAAAATAAGCTGGCAGAAGGAGGGAAAAACTGACCTATACCAACAGCTTGGGATGATAGAAAAGAGTTTCAGTAAGATACTTCTTAAGTTTGCTGCTGAACTTGTGAAGTCCTCCCACACTAAAAGGCAACCAGTTTCCTTGGGAAGAATAAAGATCCCCAAATCTGCTATTCTGGCTGGCTCCTCCCGAAACTGCAAACCCCAGGATTCCATAGGATGTTGAAAGTGGAACAATAGCGCTATAACAGTCTAGTGTAGAAATGGCCAAGATTTATTCTGAGGAGGTTTGTCCTTGCCTTCCTTTTAGACTGAGGGCTGGTGACTCGCCCAGTGGATTTCCATGGCTCAGGCCTGGTCTTCTTGAGCCTTTGGAATCACATATGTAGATGTAACTGAACTTATTTCAACTCTGGTGTAAAGATTAAGGTAAAAAAGACTTAATGGAAAAGGTGGGTTTTGGAGAGGGAGCTTTGACAGCCATCTTTCCTGCCTTCTCTAAATGGTGCCCCATATGCATGAGATGCCTGGAAATATGCATCTTGGAAAAAAGAGGAAGAGCCTTAGCACACCACAGAATTACAGTGCTATGATTCCACTTTAACTACCATGCTTCCACCCGATGGAATCCTGTGATTTGCAGTTTAGGGAGGGATATTTAGAATTCTCAGACAGCCAGCATGTTGAACTACAAATTTGTTGAACTACAAACCTGGAGACCAGGGTTTGATTTCCCATTCAGCCATAGAAGCTCACTAGGTGACCTGGTGTGTGTCACACATTCTCCGCCCCAGAAAAGCCTGTGATATGTTCACTTTAGGGTTGCCGTAAGTTCGAAGTGACTTGAAGGCACACAACAACAACAACAACAACAACAACAACAATTTAGAGCCCCCAGCCAGAGAACTTTACTGTCTTACCAAACTATAAATCCCAGGATTCTATAGGACATTGCCACAGCAGTAAAAGTGGAATTAGAGTGCTTTAGAGCAAGTGTGAAAGGGCTCTAGGTAATGGAGTTATGTGACAATAATACAAAAGGAGGTTTAAGTGAAAAAAAATTCAGGAGACTTCTCTTAGGATGAAATTTTGCTCTATAGCAATTCCATCTCCACCCGTTCAAATGTTTAAATTGTGGTGGTGGTGGTGGTGGGATGACATATAGACTTTGTTACTTGCATCCTCTTTCGTACTCAGTGTATTATTGCCCTCCTCTGAATGTTTTCCCATATATCTTCCTCTATGGCTGCAACCAGGGAGTAATTTCCCCCCCTCTCAGCATTAGGAATAGATCAAGAAATGTGGTATTGTGTCAAATAATGCAAAGGATTGTCTTCTTCATTGGAAGCAGCCTCCACCAAGCCACTCATACAAACCAGGCAGGAGGGAAATCATCACCTTTTTCTAGCTCTTCCCTTCCAGCCTTCAAAAGGCAGGCAAGTTTCTTTTCCTCTGTTAAAAGTAGGTCAGATAAGAACCCTGCCAGTTCACCTTCCAGCTTTTCCTTTTAGAGAGCAACATGTCTGCCTAGGTGGGATCAGGCAGTGACTCAAGAGCACAACTTAATTGCCTCAGGCATGAAAATGCTTCTGAGCAATGCCAGTCAAGTGTGAACAGAGGCAGGTGAAGGATTTATTCAATGGGATTACCTAGGGCTACAGAGCAATCCCTACAGAGGGAGACAAGGCAGGTCAAGTTTGAAAGAAGCACCTGAGTCACAAGCTTACAAGGCACAGGCAGGGCTTTTGAGGTGGGTGGGGTTGATGTGTGGGAATTAGTCTTGCACCAGCTCCTACAGGTACCATCGGCCATTTCCACACTGGCCTGTTCTAGTGCTATTATTCCACTATTATTCCAACATCCTATGGAATCCTGGGGTTTGCAGTTTCGGGAGGGGCCCAGGATTCCATAGGATGTTGAAAGTGGAATAATAACACTGTAACAGGCTAATATGGAAATAGCCATTATCTCTGGAACTGCCACAATTTTGACTCAAGCTCTGTGCACACATAAGCCTTGTAGAATTCAATGATAGGACCTCCAATCTCAGTCCTGCTTTGAGCCCCATAAATCCTCTGGGTGGTCCCGCAAATATAACTGTTAGGCCATTTCCGCACTATACTGTTATAAGTGCTATTATTCCACTTTCAACATTCTATGGAAAATTGAAATTTAGGGAGGGGCATCTTTGGTCTCAGTAAACTACAAACCCCAGAATTCCACAGGATGTTGAAAGTGAAATAATAGAACTATGGCCCTTTCCACACCTTACCTGGTCTTGACATGGGCGCATGGGGATCATGCAGCCCCTTGTGAGAGGCACTCGCACCCCCTCTGCTTCTTCTCCGCAGCAGCTCACTGCTGGCTGGCAGGAAGCATGAGAGCTCCGCCTCTTCCTTCCGCAGTGTAGCCAGGTACTTTCCCAGGCTGCGCTGGGAGAGGAAGCATGACGGCTGCATCTCTGGAGGCTCTGTATGCAAGATAAGTGCGTGTGGAGCCTGTGAGTGATGCGCAATCATACATCATTGTCGGCAAGAAGCTGAAAATGATATATTTCGCGATCGTTGCCTACTGGCCCGGGCAGCATCATGCAATTGCAAGGACATCATGTGAAATGGTCCTCACAATCGCACAACACTCTGGAGGCCCATTTGCATGCGAAATGGCATATGAAAAGGGGCAAGAACAATGCAGTGTGGAAATGGCCATAGTCAGTATCCGATAGCTCTATTGTTGTGCTACTGTCCTTTCAAATGACTTCTTTATTCATTATTGGGTACTTCTGTTTTTCTGTGACTCCTGACCTAATGCAAAAGGGTGTGACAACAATACTCAGTTGAGTTAAGCATTTTTTTTTATTATTATTTTCAAATGAGATAATAATTGAATTACTGAAGGGGTGGCAGGGTGAAGAACCTGATACTCTTCTCTTTTATGATAGCCCCCTTAGTTACTCTTCCATGAAAGCTGTGGAAGAAATTATACAGTTAAGACTAGGGAGTGTCGGGAAGTGGATTTTTCCAAGGGCCCCTTTCCTTTCTCCCCATAATCTGAACATTGGCCAGTCGGCCCCTCCTGAAACTGCAAACCCCAGGATTCCAGAGGATGTTGAAAGTGGAATCATCACGCTATAACAGGCTAGTGTGGAAATGGACATAGATATAATATGCTTAAGATGTGGAGACAGAGTTAATTCACCTGAGAGTATGGATCATAACATCAGTCCCCAGAAATGGTGGAATGAGATAATATTGAAATAAGGCCTCACATTGCCCAAGTGTAATCCCCACACAGAGAAGCAGAGTTATATATTGGTTTGAGCATAGGACTAGGATTCTGAGAGACAAGGGTTCAACTCCCTTCTTAGCCCAGGAAACCCACTAAGTCATCATGGGCAAGTCACACTCTTCTTAGAGCGAGGTAACAGTAAACCCCCTCTGAACAAATCTTGCCAAGAAAACCCTATGACAAGCTTATCTTAGGGTCTTCTTAAATCAGAAATTACTAGAAAGCCGGCATGGTGTAGTGGTTTGAACACAACGACTCTGGAGACCAAGGTTCAAATGCCTGCTTGGCCATGGGAACTCACTGAGTGACCCTTGGCAAGTCACATGCTCTCAGCCTCAGAGGGAGGCACAACCCCCCCTGAACAAATCTTGCCAAGGGAACGCCATGATGGGTTTGCCTTAGGACAGCTGTAAGTTGGAGGCAACTTGAAGGCACAGAACAATGACAGCCCTGATGCAGCCAGTTGAAAGCCTATAAAGTGCTAAGCACAGGCTGGAGGAAAATGATTTTTTTGGAGCCATCCAGCAGCAAACAGAAGTAGCGACATTGTGGAGTCAGGATTAGTTTCTGCAATGCCTTAAAGAGAGTGCAAGGAAGACAAAGACTGATCCTAAAAGGTGCAGACTTCAGCTAAGCATTTACGTTTCCAAACAAGGTATGGTTACTTTCAGAAGCAAACTTTTTAAAAAATTTAAATGAAGAAGAGCCACGAGAGGCTGTTGGTCTGAGTGAAACAACAGCTAGGTGAACGGATGCTCAACCCACTCCCCTTCACTCAAATCCAGTTGTCTTGACCTTCCTTTTGAGTTCTGCTTAAGTAGAGAGTTTGAAATGTTCAGCAGAAAAATTCCAAGAGGATTAAGCACCCCCTTTCCCCCTCAATTACCTCTTCTCCTGTTTGCAATATCCTAAGGCTGCTTTTCATAAACAAACCAAATCTCTGGCAGTTTTTCCATGTTTTTCCTATAGGAATGGAAAGAACTAGCCTCCCGCACAACAACAAAAAGAAATTCCCATGAGTTGTTTTCCATTTCAAGATATTTTGCAAAAATTTTGTTTTCACAAGAAAGTGGGGAGATGTAAGTTTTTGGGGGGATAGAGAACAGTATGTTTTATTCAAATGCCTCCCTCAACCTTTTTGCACAAACAAACTTTTTGGAATGAAGTTTTGAAAGAGGGAAAACCATCAAAATGCACAAAAATTCTTAAAATCTCACATAGCAGGGGATTTTTTTTTTTAAAAAAATCTTTTTGCTTGTGTGCAAGAACAAAATAAGCAAAGATTTACGTGCCTATGCTGGTATTTTACAACAGTGTGACAGAGTATAATGCTCTGCTAATGCAGCTTCATTGCCTCTTTCCCCCTTTCTGTCCTAGTACAGTTTCCATACATGAGCATTCTGGAGATATAAGGGAATAATGTCTTCTCCCTTCTCCTAGCTGCAAATTGCAGCCAAACTCTGTGTGAATGCATTTCCACCCTCTGCTCACTACAAACTGACCACAGGAGTCCACTCTGGAATGGAAAAGGGTCAGTAGCTCTGGGGTGGTGATGGTGGTACTGCAGGGATAGATAATAACTGCCTCCTTGTACAATGCACTAGTAAACAATCACACCTGCATATATCACCAGTTGGCTACTAGGACTACTCTCTTGTATGATGCCTGTATTTGGAACTGGATCCTGTAGGATGAGGGACCACAACACATTTCTGACCACTTCCAACAGGGCCAAATATCAAGGTTTAAGTCAGTTCAGCTGTACTGTCCTTCTAACTTACAGATACATTCCCATGTCTTGGCTTCCAGCCTAATCTCATTATTATCTGCATTTTGCCAGATAATTGGTTTCTAACTAAATGCTTCTCTTTGTATCTCTTTCAGGACTACCTCCAGGGCTGGCCTCTTATGAACTGGCCAGCTGTGACAGTAATTTCTGAACTAGTGTTACCAGGCCATACACCCCAACTCCATGTTAGGGCATAATTGGCAAATATCATTTAATTGGCATGAAATATAAATTATCCACTGACATGGCTGTAAAACCTATACTGGTGGAAGAGGACTGGTTGAACATATGTTATGTAAAAGTAGGTCAGATGGGACCTCAGGTCATGGCTAGGTCATAGTCAGGGAAGCTCCAGTGATACTGGACTTGCAAATGTCCTTCAATGACTCAACCTTTAGAAACAATAGCACCCAAAATTGTCTCCGATTGTCTTCAACCTACTCCCTCTTCTGGCTGAATTTTCCCTTTGTTTCCACACCTGCCCAGCCATTAAGAAGCTATCATAATCCCCATCAGTCCTTTATTGCCTAATGCTAAAGCCATTAGCTCATTCCAGACACCATTGTCTACTTCTCCAGAGAGCCATTAACACCTTCTCTGTCAGGGCAGAAAAAGAGGATTTAAATCCTGGCTCTGAACCAGACAACTTGTAGTACATAGGACTGTAGAACTCAGGCCATCATTTTGTTGCTCCAATTCCTGTTCTTGTACTATCCTCAGACCCTTAGTCTGAGTCACTTTGCTTCGTCTCTTCTCTGCAAGATAGGTAAATATCACCCACTTTGCCCTAAATTTTCACTAGGAAATTTTTCCTCCCCTTTCCTTCAGTTAGCCTTGCATGGTTTGGTGACTGTGTGGATCTTGTGTGTCTGTGATTGTTAATTTCTCTCAATAAAACAAAACTTACTTTTGAATCTCCAGCTGTTTTTCCTGCATTAGTAGGCATCAAAGATCCTGCTAGGTTGCTCCTGACTTGCAGGCCTCCCCTTTAAGCTAATATTCCCAAGTGTCTCATGGAGGCACTGGTGAACCTTTGAGTCACCCGCATTTTGAGGTAACACTGGTTTCTGGAATAATTCCTTCCTGTTAGAATTTTCAAGCAGGTGCACCCTGCCTATTTGGAATTATTTATCATCATACTCCGAAGAAAAGCCTACAGAGGATTTATGCAGGACAGTGCTCTGTTACTGAGATCCCTTTGTCCCCAGAGATGTATAGCCAGCAACAATAACCTAAAGTGTGTGCTGATTACATCTAGAACTCTTTGTCCCTAGCACAGCATTACGCATGACACAATTTGATTGTCCATCAGGTGAGATGCAAAAACAGAACAGCCTTCAGCTTCTTCTCCTGGTATACAGGTGGCATGCAAACATCTAATTTCCTGAAGTGCTGGTCACTTAAGATGCAGCTTCACATAATAAATCACTTATTCCCATTCATTGTGATAATCCACATCTGTCCAGTCATTCTGAATGGTGTATCAATCAATCCTGAGACTCAAAACGGTATCATGACATTTTATGTGTTATGAAATGTAAAATGAAATGTTATGTTGTTTTGCTAAATTGATTCCTTTTTTGTTTGTTTGTTTAAGTAATTGGATCTGGCACACAGAAAAATGTAAACAGCTTTACTACAGCTCTCTTGAACCCTCCAGAAACTCAAAACACTTCACCGTATCAGTAAGATAAAATTAACAATCATCCATTAAGATTAAATCTGATACAATCAAACACTTTATAGCATTTTTCAGAAATACTTTTTGAAAGAGATCAAATAGTACATTCTGAAATGCACAGCAATTTCTTATATAAGGCTGTTTGGGTACCATATGATGTCCTGAAACCAGACTGAAATGGATTTGGAAAATGTTTCCTTCCTAGAATGCTTGAAGAATACTTGAAGCCACTACATGCTAAAGCTAAAGCCAACACTTTTTTTTTTTAAAGGGGGGTTATTCACAGGCCATTTCTGTGCTAGACTGTTATAGTGCTATTATTCCACTTTCAACCCCAGGATTCCATAGGATGTTGAAAGTGGAATAGTAGCACTATAATAGTCTAGTGCAGAAATGGCCTCAACAATAGTAGTATAGTTCTCATATACTGTTGAGTCCAGGAGAGGGTGGATCATCTTTTTCAAGGCACTAGGTGCCTCCACCCACCAGCATACTGAGGCATTTACTATCCACACACCAATATAACCAGTCCACGTCTTCTAGATTTTATCAGTCAAGATGGACAGTGGTCAAGCTGATGTGTTCAGACAGATTGATTCAGCTATTCTGTCCGTATCATCAGGCTGCAACTGAAACTGATCCTACCAAACTTCAGCAGATGGGAGGCATTCCAGAGATTTGTCCCAAGAATGTGGAAGGATGGTAACCAATCGAACAGGTCAAGAAGTATGTTTACCTTGGTGTCCTTTTCCATTTTAACGGGCACTGGTACAAACAGAGAGATAAGCTAATTCTGGCAGGGAAAAGAGCTTTGCCTGTTGTACAATCTTTCTGCTATAAAGGCAACCAGGATATCCTGGTGGCATTAAAAATTTATAAAACCAAATTAAGACCACAATTACTTTATAGTATATTCACCTGGATTCCAGCCTTTAATAAGGAGATTGAACGATTGCAGATGCTTTTTTTCCCCAGGAGAATATTATCTGTTCCCCCATGTGTACATCATCTGACTCTTTATGCAGAATTGGGCTTGTATTCTCTTGAAACTGAAGCCTGGCTGATGACTTATAGATCTTGGTTTAAGATTCATTTTAGGCCTAATAGATCTGGCCTTTTATGTTTCCTTCAATCTGACGTTTACTACACCAGGTGGGCTACATTTTATGAAAGCAAAATAATGTCTATGGGTTAAAATATGGATTCTCTCCTCTTATCAACCAAAAAGGAGTGTCTTGAAACTATCAGGGCCTGCCTTGCGGAGAGGGAATATCAGTTGTCATATCCAATACCACCTAGGGTTTGTTCCCCATCGATGCTCGGTATTCCCCGCTTGCAGGGTAGGATTCTACTTGCAAGGTTGAATGTACATCCCTCAAATGTGACTAAGGGTAGATATCTACAGACCCCTTTTCTGAATCGTATATGTCATTGTGCTCAAGCTCCTGATGTTCTCCATCATATTGTATTGTTCTGCCCATTGTATATAATTCCAAGGAAAAAGTTGTTAAGGAGGTTATTGGAAAGGAATATCTGTTTGGATAGGTTATCAGTGGAATACTTATTGGAAGATTGGAATCCGCATATTACTAGGCTAATGGCCAACTTTCTGGTGGAGGCAACAAACTTATGGCTTAAATTTTCTAAAAATGATTGTTGAAGTTTTATTGTAAATGTATATATTGTAGTATGCCTAATAAAGTTTAATCAGAATCAGAATCAGAGTTTAGTTGAAGAATTGCAGGTAATTGATGTTTGGAGGTTAAAAGAAGGAAATAGAAGAGAATTTACTTTTTATTCTAATATTCATAATTCATACTCCAGAATTGATATGGCATGGGTTTCAAATACTATAGGAGGAAATATAGGGATAATAGAGATACTACCCAGAACAATATCAGATCGTATCTGCTTAGACTATCATTTAAAAAAAGATATCAAAGTTATAAATGGAGATTGAATGGAACCTTATTATATAAAGAAAAAGTAGTTGAGAAATGTAAGGAAATACTTGTGGAATATTTCACATTTAATATGGATAAAGCGGTAGATGATATGATCGTATGGGATGCAGGAAAAGCAGTAATAAGAGGAACTCTCATGAAATTAAATAATGAATGGAAAAGAAAGAAACAGGAAAAGATAAATGAAATTTCTTAGGAGAGTAAAATGAAAGAATTAGAACTACTTAAAAATCCAGCAAATGATGGGATTAGGAATCAAATAATAATATTGCAAAAACAAATAGCAATGACGATGATGGGTGAAATGAGGAAAAAATTAAATTATGTAAAACAAAAGAATTTTGAATACAGTAATAAGCCAGGAAGATGGCTACTATATAGGCCCTTTTCGCATTGAGGCTTCTCGCGCGAGCGGGGGAGGGCGGCTTGCGCTAGAAGGCTCCTCTGGGAGGCTGCCGTTTCCCTGCTCCTTCCTTCTGCAGGCGAAGGAACTAGGGGGAAGCGGCAGCCTCGCGCGAGCCGCCCTCCCCCCGGCGAAGCAGGAGGTGTTGCGTCCGTCCCCCCCGGGTGCGTGAAGCAGGAGGCTGTTGCATCCGTCGCGCTAGTGCCCCACCCTGCCCCTTCCTTCCGCAGGGGCGGAGGGAAGGAAGTGCGACCCGGCCGCCTCCCCGACGCTCCGCACAGGAGGTAAGTGCGCCTGGGCACCGGGAGCGTTGCAAGAGCGCAGGTAATTTTCACTTTGAGGCGAAAATCCAAAAAACCCGCGATCGCGCCGCTGCAGCCCCGTGAGCGCAGTGGAAGTGGGAGTGCGTTGTGCAGAGCGACACTCCCACTCCCGCGAGGCTCACGGGGCTGTCGTGCGGCAGAAAGCCTGTGCGAAAAGGGCCATAGATTGAGAAAAGAGAGAACTAAAAGATTGATTATGAAATTAAAGCAAGGAGATAGAATAATCTCTAATGAAAAAGAAATATTTAAGATATTCCATAATTATTTTCAAGTGTTATATAAAAAATAGGAAGTGACTGATTCTCAAATAGAAAAATACATTAGGAAACACAAGATTCTAAAATTGTCGGAAATACAAAGAGAGAGCTTAAATAGAGAGATCTCCATAGATGAAATAAGGGATGCAATTAAACAGTTGAAGGGAAGTAAATTGCCCAGCCTGTATGGTTTGATGCCCTTGTATTATAAAGTATTTTATAAGAAACTGGAAAACCCACTACAGAAAATTATGAATAGAATTTTAATAAACCAGAACATTCCTGGGAGTTGGAGGGAATCTAATATTGTATTATTGCCAAAAGAAGATAAAGATATATTGTCAGCCAAGAATTATAGGCTGATCTCACTTTTAAATGTAGATTATAAGATTTTTACACTGATCTTGGCAAACAGATTAAAAATCTGCTTACAAGATATTATCCTTGAAGATCAAAATGGTTTTTTAACAAGATGATACATCAGGGACAATATAAGAACAGTAGTTGACATAATAGAATATTTGAATTACCATAATCAGATAAAAGGGGCATTAATATTTATCGATGCAGAAAAAGCTTTTGATAATGTAAATTGGTTATTTACGGTAAAAATCCTAGAGGCTATGGACTTTGGTAATAATTTTGTAAAGTGGATTAGAGCGATATATTCTCTACAAAAAGCTAAAATTAGTATAAATGGGAACTTATCAGATTATATTGATACAGAACAAGGGAACAAGACAAGATTGCCCTCTTTCACCCCTGTTATTCATTTTGATACTGGACTGTCTGAACAGAACAATTAGAGATAACAAGAGTATAAAAGGAATAAAAATAAGGGGAGCAGAATTTAAACTTAAGACTTTTGCAGATGATCTAGTTTTTACTTTAGAAGAGCCAAACAATAGTGTAGAATTATTATTATTGACAATGAAGGAATATGGGAAAATGTCTGGCCTTAAAATTAATGTGGAAAAAACTGATATTGACTAAGAATATAAGTAATAAAGAAGAGGAGGAATTACATAATAAATCTGGCTTTGAGATTGTAAAGAAGGTTAAATACTTAGGTATAATATTAACAACAAAAAACCAACAACTTTATGAAAATAACTATGTTAAAACATGGGAGATTATAAAAGGGGATTTAAGAAGATGGGAGAAAATAAATATTTCTTTATTTGGAAAGATTTCAATAATTAAAATTTTGGCTTTACCCAAATTAATGTATCTTTTCCAGACATATATAGGAGAAAGATAAGAAGCTTAAAAACATGGTTGAAATATAGTGATTTAATACAGGAGAAAGGAGATAATTGGAAGATGAAAGAGTTGCATGATTTGAAAAGGGAAGGGTATGAGATACAGTGGTTATTGTATTGTCAATTAAATGAGAAATTTAAAGATGATAATAAAAAATATGGTTTTGAGAGTAGAAAGAATGAATTTGCAAAATTAATATGTGTAGAGGAAACACATCTAATCTCAAAAGTATATAACTTATTATTGAAGATAAATACAGAGGAAGAACAAATAAAAGTAAGTATGATATATTGGGCTCAACGGATAGGTCACACTATTGAATTAGACCAATGGGAAGAAATTTGGTGGAGAGGGTTGAAATTTACTAAATCTAATGATCTGAAAGAAAATCTTTACAAAATGATATATAAATGGTATTTGACTCCTAGTAAACTGACTAAACTATACAAAAAGGGAAAAAGTAGATGTTGGAAATGTAAACACCATAAAGGCCCATTTTTCCATATGTGGTGGCATTGTGCTAAATTAAAAAAAATGGTTAAAAATTTGTAAATTTATGCAAAAGATCTTGAAGATAAAAATTACATTCTGACCAGAATTGTTTCTTCTCAATATGGTAGATTTATTAGATAAGGCAGAAAGGCAATACAAAGATTTGATAAGAAATATGGTAACAATAGCAAGGATAATCTTTGCTAAACATTGGAAATGCAAGAGAACACCTAGTCTTAGTGAATGGGTGAATAAATTAATGGAGCTTGCAGAAATGGACAAGCTTACAATGATATTAAAAGGGAATTCAACAGAATCGTATTTAAGAAGATGGAAACCTTTCACTGAACATGTAAGGGAAAAGAAAGGAGATTTAATGGTTGGTGGTTTTGATGTATAAAAGGCAAATGCATGAGTGGGTTTTAATTTGATAAGAAGAGCAATGAGAGATAAATAGTAAGAAGTTTTATAAAAGTAATAATGGACATGGGAATTATAGAACTGTATATAGAGAAGAGATAAAGAAGAGTATGAAGTATTATACATGAATTCATATTCATATTTATATACATATAGAACTTATATACAGCATTTATATAGTTATGTGTATACTGTGATTATATTTATTTTAGAGAGAGGTGTTGAAAGCAAGTGAAGTTACCACCAACAGATGAAGGAACCTGGAAGCAGCCTAGCTGTTTTTTCTTTTTCTTTTTTTCTTTCTCTTTTCTGTAGGCTACTCAAGTGTCTCGTTTTGTTTTTTGTTTTTCTTTTCTTCTTTTCTCTCTCTCTTTCTTTCTTTCTTTCTTTCTTTCTTTCTTTCTTTCTTTCTTTCTCTCTCTCTCTCTTTCTTTCTTTCTTTCTTTCTTTCTTTCTTTCTTTCTTTCTTCTTATATTGTCTTTTCCTTTTTTATTCTTTTTTTATGAACATATTTGTAGATGTCATTGTTTTACATATATAAACTAATAAAGACTATTATTTAGAAAAAGAAAGAGCAAAATGGGGTGCATCTTATATGCCAGTGCATCTTATACACCAGCAAATATGGGTAATTCCTGCAGGGCCTGAATGCATAGGAAAGGCAGGAGGTGGGCAAAAGCAGCGCGAACACGAGTGCTCCTTTCACCCCTTCTTCCTGTTGTTTTGCCTGGGTGGGTAGAAATCGCTGGCAAAGGAAAATGCATAGGAAAGACAGGGGTGGGTGGGGCAAAAGGAGCTCTGTCACTCCCTTAACTGCAGTGAGTTCTCCCCACTTGGCAAAACTGAAGGGAGGAGGCTGGGGGAAACCCTACAGAGGCAAAATGGAAGAGAGGGGGTGGGGGAAACCTTGTGCAACCCCTCCTTTCACTCCCCCTCCCTTTCCTATGCATTTTGCCTTGGCCAGGTACTAAAAAACATTTTCCTAACAAATATAGTCTGAAAATAGGGTGAGTCTTATACACCGGTGCATTGAATACACCAGGAAATATGGTACTTTCATTGTACCTATAGATTATTAATACTGATATGATGCTTTCCACCTGTACCTAGTGAGATCAATACTCTTCTTTTTCTGGTCCTCCTTTTCCTCTCTCTTCCTCCATTGTCCCTTTCCAGCAGTCACATGATTTCCAATACAGTCATGACTCATGATCAGTTCTGGGCTTTAGCTCACCAGCTTCAGACCTTCCTCTGTCACTGCAAAAAAAAAAAAAACTCAGATATCCAATTTTTCATGGAAGATAATATCTGTTTTTTCCCCTAAATCTGCTAAATAAGATATTTTGGCAAATTATATAGTTTTTGCTCAAATCTGTTGATAATTCAGGAAAGCTAGAAATATTGGGAAGTTGTCCAAAATCTGTTTTGTTTTTGCTTTTTAAACAGAGCAGCAGGTTTGCAATACTAAACTCAATAGCCTACTTGATCTCAGAAAGGAATAACTGGAAATTCTGAGACAATACGTTAAGCTAATCCCAGAAAACTTTGCCAGGTGTCGATACCCATTTTTGAAGCAAGTGGTGAGTCAAATGTGAATAAACTATAAAACCTTGATAGTGGGAAGAGGAATGGAATTAAAAAAAAAAAACCAGGATATATTTCCATGGGCTAATGTAGGAGCTTTCTTTCAGGCTTCCTACAGACATGTTATATAACTATCTCCATCTTAAGATTTAAAAATATTTCCATCAGTTTTCAACAGGTTGTCATTTGAAAGCTCGTAGCATGTAGGCAATACTTACATGATCAAAAGTTTGTAATTCTAAAGTTTCCATAGCTCCCCTCTTACCATTCCCTACCACCCTCCTACAAGATATGTGATTTTTCATAAACTGAACTTATTAATGACCAGAGAACATGATCAGGGCCATGTTGGCCAGAGAACATATTCAGGTTTACACTGACTTGGAGACATCTTGAGGGTCATGAAAGGTCAGATAGGATTATATGGAAAACCCAACACTGATGGGTTTGTGCTAAACCCTTCACCACATCAGGCTCTTGGCATTTCTGAGTACAATTTAAGACAATCTGCCCAGGTTAGTGAGCAATCAGAGACCATCCCTTGATCTTACCCCATGGAGATTTTCCTTATACACCCTACCCGACCAAATATTAAGAGATTATCATAATCCCACCAATGTTTTGACACTTGAGAGTTAAGCAATCAGCCCATTCCAGACCCCTTTGTGAATCCTGTGGGAAAATAATTATGGCTTTGTCAATGCACCCCTTCTGGGTGTATAGTACATAGTATGTAGTGCCCCAGACTGCCATTCCTCCATGCTACCCTCAGATGCTGTCAGAGTTTCTCCACAGTGATCCCTTCTTCAGGACTGGTAACTATCACCCCTTCCACCCAACCTCTCTCTATCTAATCTTTCTTGCCTCACTTTTCAATAGCCTTGTATGGTTCTTCAGAGTGTCTGATTTCTCATGTGTTTGTCAATTCAAATAAAATACTTTGTTAACTTTAACTGAAGTCCTCTCTGCAATTAGTGATGGTATAAATAGACAAAAAGATCCTGCCATTACCCTCCTCTTGCAGTCCTCCTTTGACCTATAATTCCTCCAAATTCTAAGGAAACACTGGCATTGCGGGTGGATCTTAACATTCCCCACCGCTTAGGATAATACCTCCCCCTGCCACCTTAACACTCTGTTACCCAGGATAAGCTGATATTGCAAAAGCCAAGCCAGCAGCAGGCAGATGTACTGTGAAATGCAAAGGCCTACTGCCACATCTGGTCAGATGTCATGACTCCTACGGGGTGATGGCACACAGATATGCCATACTGTTTGCTTCCATGGAACACAAAGAGGAAATGACTAATGAAAATAAATTAAAAGAGGTAAAGAAAATTACATAGCAGTGGCAGGCATATACCAAGTAATATCCTAACCAGAGTAGAAAGGACATGCTTGAGAATTGTAGTGAGAAGTACAGCTTGAGTACCTGAAGATCAAGGTGAATATCTCTTGAAATACAGCAATCTTTTTGTTTAGCGCTTAAAATTAACCTTCTAAGGCTTAAA
Organism: Ctenosaura bakeri; assembly: GCA_948474755.1. Taxonomy (NCBI): domain Eukaryota; kingdom Metazoa; phylum Chordata; class Lepidosauria; order Squamata; family Iguanidae; genus Ctenosaura; species Ctenosaura bakeri. Next base: position 117,900 of record CAOLHI010002267.1, read on the forward strand.
CTAAAAAGAACATAATTGCAGTGCTCAATCAACCCTCAAAATCACATAATGGCAATTTAAATAGGGAAAAGTAATTCAAAACAAAACACAGTGTCACAGGAGACAAAATCTTTTCCTGGATGATTTGTTCAATGTTATTGTGCTATACTGATCTTCCCACCCTTCCTTTTTCTGCTTTCAGTTTTACTAAGTTCACAGAGATGTCCTCTCATGTAATAAACATTGTCATTTCCTTGTACACCACAAATTTCTGTGCATCAAGGACCTAATGTACCCTTATGTAAGTGCTGATTTACCAAGTTCCAATTGATTGGGAAGTGGAAACTTAAGTGTTGACTTTCCAAGTTCCTATTGATACTATAGGTGATTGTAGTTGGAACTAACAATTAGGTCAATGAACAAGAAACTATATGTAATTTATGAGGAAGTAGAAGCCAGTATGGTGTAAGTGATTTGAGGGTTGGACTATAACTCTGGAGACCAGGGTTTGAATCCCTGTTCAGCCATGGAAGGGTGACCTTGGCCAAGTCATAGGCCCTTTTTGCATGGCATTTGTCATGTGAAAGGGCCTCTGGAGTGTTGCGCGATTGCGAGGACTGTTCCACATGATGTCCTCGCAGTAGCGTGACACTACTGGGGCCAACAGGTGACGATCGTGCAATATTTCATTTTTGGCTTCTTGCCAAAAATGAAGCATGATCGCGCATTGCTCCAGGGCCCCACATGCACTTACCTTGAGTGCAGAGCCTCCAGAGATGCGGCCCTCACGCTTCCTCCCCCAACGCAGCCTGGGAAAGTACTCGGCTGTGCTGCGGAAGGAAGAGGCCAAGCCTTCATGCTGCCTGCTGGCCAGCAGGCAGCTGCTGTGGAGACTGTGGAGACAGAGCAGAGGGGATGCGAGTGCCTCTCGCAAGAGGCTGCTTGCATGATCCCTGCACACCCACGCCGGAATCAGGTAAGCTGTGGAAAGGGCCATACTCTCTCAGGTCATTTCTGCGCTACACTGTTATAATGCTATTATTCCACTTTCCACATCCTATGGAATCCTGGGGTTTGCAGTTTAGGGAGGGACCTTTAGAATTCTCAGCCAGAGAGCTCTTTGGCCTCAGTAAACTACAAACCCCAGAATTCCACAGGATGTTGAAAGTAGAATAATAGCACTGTAACAGTGTAGTGCAGAAAGGCCCTCAGCTTCAGTGGAAGACAAAGGCAAATCCCTTCTGAGGAAATCTTGCCAAGAGTACCCTGTGATAGGGTCATCTTAGCATTACCATAAATTGGAAATTATTTGAAGGCATATAACAACATGGCTGGAGAAAACAACCAGCTATCCAAACTCTGCACACTGAAACACAGTATGTTAGGAGAAAGAACAAGCTGAAGCTCTTTGCTGTTTCAAGTGACTCGATATTTCAATATATTGCCATTATCTTTATAAATTCTCCTTAAATATAAAGAACTACTTAAAAAAGAAACAGAGTAACATTCAAACAGACAATCTCCAACTATTGAATGAATTAGGCAACCTACAAATAGATTTACTGCATAATTCTCCTGAATACATAGAGTAGCTCTGACCATTAAATGATTAGAAAGTAATTTCATCAGTACCATATTGCTTTATTAAATCAAGGAAGTTGAATGGAGGGAATCCTGGCTGTATAGTCAATTCAGCTTTGTGTACTTAGCGCAAAGCTTCTTGTATGGCAAATGTTGAGGGGCTTAGAATCCTTTGGAAACTTGTTATAGCTCATTTTCTAGGAACTGGCACTATGATAGCATAGTGTGCACCCAGCTGAGCAATACAAAAATCAACAAGCAACTCAGAAAATGTCCCTGGAAAATGCAGGTGCCACTATCTTTATCTCCCATCATTGGCCCCTACCACAATACAGGGATTTTCACAATAGTCAAATAATTTCAGTCTAGCATCCTTCTGCCATGTAGGGCCTTGGACTTTTCTCCCTGATTTCATAGCTCCATTGCATCCAGAAGCAAGAGTTTCAGTGCAATATGCATTTACATTGCAGAGCAAGTCTAAGAGAGTCTTTTCCTATAAATCAGAGTCTGCACTGAGAATACTAGAACCAGAAAAATATGCTCTGTGTGGCCAGCTCCAGATGAAAGTCTGGTAGCAGCATTCAGGATCAATTTTAATGTTTAAATACTGTTCCATGGAAGTGCTATGTAGATATTGTTGTCCAGTCTAGAGGATGTGAAAATGTAAATGAAATGTGATCAATGTGATCAGTCTTCTCCAGGAAGGGGCCCTCTTGGCATTCCAGTCAAAGTAAGTGAAAAGTACTCCTGATTGCTGCCATGACCCACCGTAGTAATCTGTAAGCAACAATAGACCAAGGAACACCCCAACCTGCAAAACCATCTCAGGAGGGAATGCAAACCAACTGGACACCAGCTCCTTAACTAAACTTTGATCAAAGAAGCCAAGCTTCATTTTAGTTTGTTCCGGTTCATTTTAATTTGTTCACTCACATCCAGTCCCCCATTGCCACCTGTGATTGGTTCAGACAAGGCCAGATTAAAGTGGGTTGGGGCCCTGGAGAAGTTTCAAAAATGGGCTCTCATTTGCGCATGTGTGTGAGCTACTGGAGGAATGGTGGCATAGAACGTATTGCACAAAAATCTTTCTTCCACTGCCATACCCACATACACATAAATAATTTGTGTATCTGCATATGAAAAGGATGAATGTTTTGACATTTGTTGTTACTTCAAGAAAATTTGTAGTAGAAATGAGCCTTTCCTGTTCTTGCATCTGAAGAGTCATGAGGTAAATCACTGGAGTTTATACTCTTTATACTGGCCCCTCTGAAACTGCAAACCCCAGGATTCCATAGGATGTTGAAAATAGAATAATCGCACTATAAGAGTGTGGAAATGGCCGTAATAATGGTGGCATCACATGAAAACTGTTGGCCAGCATAATTCTTCTGTTCTCAAATCAGTATAAACATTGAAGGAGCCAGAAGATTTCTCTGAAGTTCTAAAAAGTCTCGTAGAAATGGGAAAAATTAAAAAATATAAAATATAAAACAATATAGCTTATGCAGAAGTATTGCTTTGGTATGAAGTGAAGCAAGTACTCAAGCAGAAAAAAAGACTGATTTCTCTCTTCTTTCTGTGAGATATCCTGCAAATTTTAAGAATAAAAGAAAATTTCTAGACTGTCTAAAAAAAGGGGGGGGGAATACACCTCATATTATTTTTTCCCCCATAACATAAGTCCCTGTACCATTTAAACTTTTTTGCAGTCTTTCTGATTATTTCTTACTAGGGGTGTTAGAAGTTTATTCCAATTAAAGACTGCTTCTGTGTTAAACATGCTGTCACTTCCTCCTCCTCCTCCTCCTCCTCCTCCTCCTCCTCCTTCTTCTTCTTCTTCTTCATTTTATTTATTTAATGCCATCACTGAACATGGTGCTTTAAAGGAAAAGAACAACAAAACAGTTGGCACTACTGTTTGTAGTCATCATGACTGCACAAAAAAAAAAAAAAAAGATTTTTAAATTTTAGAGAGATTAGAAATTATCAATAACATATAACAATACAACAAATATAGGCCATTTCCACACTATAGTGCTATTATTCCACTTTAACAGTCTAGTGCAGAAATGGCCAGTCTTCGGTCTACATCAGGCACAATAAAATCACTCAGATTTGAGCCAGAAGCTCAAAGTCCTGAAATACTGAGAGAAACCAATTCCAGAGCATATACAGAATGAAAACAAAAAAATACAGGATAATTATGTTATAGATCCTGCTCACTGAAATGACTGATGTATCGTAATGTTTTTGGAACAGGCCTCTCAATTCAGATTTTTCTCTAGTGTACATATGCCCATGCATGCGCACCCAAAATGGCTGCCAGCTGTGCAGAGTAAAAGTGGCGTGATGTGGGGCAGGGATCAGGGGCAAGGTGAACAAACAAACAAAACTGTAGCTTCTCTCATGCACCTTTCTCAAGCTTTGCTCCTTGTCCCCACTGGTTCCATTGCGCTTTTAAGTATCTGGCAGATTAGTCTCCTGCCATTGCCCTTGTTAAGTATCCAGGCCATTGCTTGACTGAGAGGAGGCGAATGCAAAGAGAAGAAAGCCTTTAGTGCAGCAATGGGCTGTTCTTGGCTGGGAAGCACTCCTTTATTATCCTATACCCCCCTAGCCCTCCAAAACACTGGGGCCTTGGCCATTTGAACCAATTGTGAGATACACACACACACATACTGCAGTAAGACTCAGGAAGAGAAGCTGACTGTGTTTTCCCTTGTTTATACTTTTCTGAAAGAACTTAGATGCTGGATGTTTCTTCTCTTCTGCCTTGTATCAATCTTGAGTGTGGATGAAATAGGAGTCCACTCCTGTTTCCCAGGTAGAATCACAGAGCTGAAATTGGACCCTGAACCAGGTTGGGAAAGAGTCTCTCTCTCTCTCTCTCTCTGTCCCTCCCTCCCTCCTTCTTTCTCTCTCTCTCTCTCTCTCTCACACACACATGCACACAATTACTCTTGGCCAAGAGGGAACATCTTCTCAACCCCTGCTGTCAGCTTGGCTGCAATAGTAATCTGATCAGATGGACCAACCTTTATTAAAATATCAGGATTTTTACAGAGCTTACAGAGAGAGAAAATGTGCACGAGACAATGTATGCTTAAATTGTGAGACAGAGCATAGATCATTCTAACATTCTAACATACGTGTCATTTTTTTCTGTGAGAACAAACAATGTTCTCAGTCAGTTATTTCATTGACTTTTGACACAGTTCTTGCAAGAAGACAGAATGGCTTGTTTAGGAACTCAGAATCAAAACACTACATATGCAGAAAAATCTTTAACCCCAACAGCAGGGATGTTCCTGTGAACTTTACAGTAGAAACATGACCCTTTCTCTCCTCTTGCAAACTGCAGGGGAGGCAATCACCACTGCTTGTCTCTTGCCCTTCCTCCCCTCTATGACCATTGAACAGCCACAGGACTTGCCCTTGCGGAGGCAGCACAAACAAAGAGCTAGTGGTTCTCAAAATGTGGGGTGTGTGTGATAGTTGCTCAAGGGGAGCACAAGAAATATTTCAGACATTGATTTATTACAGTAGGCCCTTGCTAACTCACTTGGGGGGGGGATGGGATGGGCTAGCAGGGGGAGGGAGGGAAACTTAGGGAAAGGAAGGGAAATGGCAGAGGAGAGGAAGGTCCAGATTTCCAGTGCCAACTCTGCAGCCATGATGGGGCCATCCTTGTTTCCTCCCTCACCCTGCATCCCACCCAAATTCACAAGCTGGAGAAAAAGAAGGAGCCCTAAGCATGCTTGAAAGGGTAGCTGCATCTGCCATCCATTTGCCTTGTGCTGAGCCAGGTTCTGAAATATTTTAAGTTTTTTAAATAAAAAGTGTTCTAATTTGAATGATGTTATTTCCTTAAAAATGTTAAAATATGAATATACATACATATGTGAATGAAAATAGGCACACTAAACAAACAAAATTATTCATAGACTACTTTGAACAGGGAAAGATGACACCCACATGTGGATGTAAAGGGCATCACAGGAGTAAAAAGTTTGAGAACCACCGCTTTAAGCATTTATGCTCTGTTAAAATCCCTACATGGCCTGGTTTTCCAGGCAGCACACCATGCCCTCTTCCAGTTTAAAAACCTTCTAGTATGGATCCAAGAAATCACTATTTTCAGCAACAAACACCTCAGAAAAGAACCCAATGATAGGGAATGAGGGGACACCGAAGTGACAACTATCAGCAATATCTGGCAAAAACTGATCCATTTAGAACCATACGAAGGAGCTCTTAGTCAACATGGTTTGCTTGGAAAATGCTGGATTGCAATGGCTGAAAAATGCTATCAGGGAGGGTGTTCCGTAAAAACAGACTGAGCATAAGAATAACCCTGCTGGATTCTGTTCACACTGTGGGCAAAGTGTTACCTATGGGAGATCCAAAGCAGAGCATTTGTGCCGTTGAATTTTTCTGCTCATATTCTTCAGGACCTGGTGAAGAGAGGCACACTGCCACTGCCACTAGAAGTAATTAATATGTAGCCACCATGACTAGTGCCTATTAAAAGCTTTATTTCCCATGTACTTGTCTAATCCCTGTTAAAGCTGTCCAAATCAGCAGCCATCACTACATCTTATGTAGCAAACTCCAATTTATCTACTGTATAAACTGCATGGGGAATAATTCCTTTTATCTGTCCTCAATATCCCAGAAAAGAACGGTGGGTCCTGGTAAATGAACAAATCTCTGAATGGCAATTCAGAAAAAATAGTATAGAAGAACTTTGTAGTGAATAGGGTCCCTGCCACCAATCAGATGAGTTCTAGAGTCCTTATCAACATCATGGCCAAATGTTAACAGCTGTCCAGTGGCATTGAAGGGATTACAGTCATCCCTCCATGTTTGTGGGTTTCACTTTTGCGGATTTGATTATTTACGGATATTTGCTGCCACCTTTGCTCCCTCCCTCTGCCATTTTTAATAGGGACTGCAAGCCTTGTGAGACTGAGAAACTGCGAATGAGGCATGTAAGTCCCTATTAAAAATGGTGTGGGGGAGCAGTGGAGGTGGTGGTAAGCCCCATCAGCCACCCATTTCTGTCTTGCAAAGGAAACCTGATGCCTCAGAGTATCCATGGTGGGTTGAATATGGTGAGCGTACTTTCTTGTGTGTGTTAAAATATGGTTTGGGAGGGCCTAGAGTTATCCATGTTTTTTCACAGGGGGTCCTGTACCCCTAACCCTAGCAAACATGGAGGAATGACTGTAATTTGTATGCAGAAAACCCTGCTGGACATTTTTGCTTTAGCCTGGCAGTTCAAGGTTGGGAACAGACCAGTGGCTGGAAATGGATGTGGGGAGGAAACTTTCCAGTTACCCATTTACTTGTAGAATTCTCATAGCTATTAGGATGGGAAATGGGTCATGCCTCACATGCCTCAGTTCCCTCTGTCATGCCTCACATGCCTCAGTTCCCTCTGTTTGGCTCAGGAGTCAGTCTTTCACTGGTCTTGCTGGGGAGTTGGTTAAATTTCAGGCCAGGGGACCAATATCGAGGCATAAGATTCAGGAGTGTTAATTCTGGAAAAGTCTCAGTAGAAATAGTAGAATTAATCATGTTGGAGTCTGACTCTGCTACAGGGAAGGAAGATGCTGGAACCCATCAGCTTAAGACTGGTGTTTCTTCTGCTGTAGACCACTTGCTGCATCATTTGCCCAATATTAAATCTTATTTTATAAAAGTGATGTATTTCAGTTTTGGTAACAAAATCTTGGAGACACCTGGAATTGTAGCCAGTTGCAACTAAGAACAGTCTTGGTGAGAGAGAGAGAGAGAGGGAGTATGTAAGTCATAGAAACTGGGTAGGTGCCTTTTCCAACTCAACACACAAATATTTTGTGTGTGTTTTCTGTTCATAGCTGAACAGAAAATATAAAGTGAGAAGCCGCTTTGGGTAGATGAGTTTTGTTCATTCTGAACGACAGACTAATCATCACAAGTAGAATGAATTCTACCACCAATTTGATCTAACAACCTTGAAAGCAATTTGCATTCTCTTAAACCATGTGCTTCATTTATTTACATATACAATCTATAGTGACTACTTTGCAAACATTATTTGTAGGCACCTGTTTTGCTAGTAGAAAATTGTAGTGCAAATTGTGCAGGTTAAACATGGGGAATATGTTTGTTGTTGTTGGAATATGTTGTTGGACCTATTATTACTGACCACTGGCTATTCCAAGGGGAGATACAGTCTTTCAATATCTGGTGGCCCATAGATTCTCACCCCATGATCCCTGTGGGATGCATGGTTTGATGGTCCAGTTTTTGGGACTAGATAAGGTTAAGGTCCCTTTCAAACTCAGTGACTCTCTAGCATGTTGTAAGAGATAACAATTCTGACAACCTTTGTTTTGCCTCAGTTGCAAAACTATTTTCACCTCAAAGGCGAAAAAAGGAATGGCAAAGAATATGCAAGAGCTTGAGAATGAAGACAGTATTTCCAAGAATAAGCACAAGTCCAAGTTTATTCCACAGAAATGTTGATGGCAATGTTGGCTGCATATTTTTCTCTGCCAGGGCAAATATTCCAGATATTATATAGAACTTAAAAGACAGTTTAAAAAAAAAAGAGCACACACAACATTATTGCATTCTTAATTAAATATATATATATATATATATTTGGCAAGAATTATTCAAATGTTTTGTACAAAACCAAATCCCTTGCAAATTAGTAACACTCTCCACATGTTTTATGACATAAACCTGAACACATAACACTTCATAGTAATCAGTGGCATCTGCCGCTTTCCACACAATGATCAATCCCACTTTGGACAAATACTCCTGCTAGTTTTAGTGATATGTAATAACACAACAGGAAAATAAAAGAGCAAGTGGCATCATTAAAAGTGTGAAAATCAATTAGGGGAGATATTAACACCTGCCTATTAGGGGGTTAGAAATGTTTGCAGCAAAGACTTGTGAACTTATTATCTTAAGAAGCAGTCACTGGACATAGCAGAAAATGGTGGTGGTGGTGGTGGTGGTGTGTAGATGCTGGTGTTAATGAGGAGGATGAGAGTGGGGGGCCATGACAAGAAGGGTGTAGAAGCTGAAAGCAGTTAATAATCTTCATTTTCAGTGTGGTCAGCTATTTAAGCTAATTCAATGATTGGGAGAAGGAGCTAGGAATCTTTTGCCACCCTCCATTTGCAGTAGCTTTCTTTCTTTACTTCTTTTCTTCCATTTAAAGCACCTGCAATGGTGGATTTGGTTTGGTGGTCACACATTTTGGCCACACTGTCCTTTTATTTGGAATGTGCAGTCCAGCATTTTGAAAACAAGGAAGTTCCACTTGGGGCAACATTTAAGTTGATCTTGATGGAGGCCAGTGGTAAGAAGTTAATGAAAGAAGTTGTTTCCCCATTAACAATGGGGGAGATGGCGCCAGACAGAAGGGTTGAAACCAAGGGAAAATAAGTGTTTCAGAGACCCCTTAAAATAAAATCCAATGTGCATATCTTGTTCTCTTCTTTGAAAAAAAATCTCTCCAGTTATAATACTTCCAGTTTAAATGTAAGTCTCAGTTGGGAGAGCAATTTTAGTTACAGTCATACACAAAGTCATAGTTGCTTGGTTCCTTTGGAATTGGTGGTGGAGCATCTGGGATCTGTATGTTCTCCAGGTCCAGGAGGCGCAGTTTTATCTCCATACTAAGCAGAGTGTCCAAGTCATTCCGTGTGAGCTCACTGATCATGTCCTTTCCCAGAAGAGCATTTAGACCATCAGTCCACACACAGTACTAGAAGGGAAAAGGGGAAATGGGGAGGGAAAGAGTAAGATTTGTATTAATTTGGCTTTTACAAAGGTATCTGTAGGCAGAGCCATGCCATCTCTGGTATATATGTCCTGTATATGTATATGTATATGTATATGTATATATGTATGTATATATCTCTGGTATATATGTCCTGTCATTTCAGTTAACAACGTGTGTATCTCAAATGTTTTGGAAGGCTGGGGCTCCAATTAAATGTGCTTGCTAAAAAATGAAACTACTTCAGCTTGAGTGCATTGTTAAAGCTTTAATTTTGCCCAAGAAGTTTCAGGTATTTCAGAGAAAAAAAATGGAGGTAAGAAGAGCACAAGTGACTTGTGTGCTTCTGGCACAATGTCTGAAGTGGCAACTCACAAGGTAAGAAGTGTGAACCGTACTTATATCTGGGACAGATACATGATTCTCTTCAAGGGTAAGATATGCCAGTTTCTTCTACATCCATTACACTAGAAAGATAGAATCATAGAATCATAGAGTTGGAAGAGACCCCAGGGGCCTCCAGTCCAACTTCCTGCTATGCAGGAACACCCATCAAAGCATTCCCAACAGATGGCCATCCAGCCTCTCCTTAAAAACCTCCGAAGGAGGAGACTCTGCCACACTCTGAGGCAGCATATTCCACTGCCAGACAGCTCTGACCATCAGGAAGTTCTTCCTAAGATTCAAGTGGAATCTCCTTTCCCGCAGCTTGAATCCATTGCTCCTTGTCTTAGTCTCTGGAGCAGCAGAAAACAAGCCTGCTCCCTCCTCAACATGACTTCCCTTCATATATTTAAACATGGCTATCATGTCCCCTCTTAACCTTCTCTTCTGCAGACTAAACATACCCAGCTCCCTAAGCCATTCCTCATAGGGCATGGTTTCCAGACCCTTCACCATTTTGGTCGCCCTCCCCTGGACATGTTCCAGCTTGAATTGAGGTGCCCAGAGCTGGACACAGTATTCCAAATGAGGCCTAACCAATGCAGAATAAAGTGGTACCATTACCTTCCTCAGTCTAGACACCATACTCCTATTGATGCAACCAAGAATCACATTGGCTTTCTTGGCTGCCTCATCACACTGCTGACTCATGTTCAGTTTGTGATCTACCAAGACTCCTAGATCCCTTTCACACGTACTGCTATCCAGCCACGCGTCCCCCATCCTATAATTGTGCCTTCCATGTTTTCTGCCTAAGTGTAAGACTTTACATTTCTCTCTGTTGAAATTCATTTTGTTAGCTTTGGCCCAGCTCTCCAATCTGTCAAGGTTGTTTTGAATTTTGATCCTGTCCTCTAGGGTATTAGCAACCCCTCCCAATTTAGTGTCATCTGCAGATTTGATCAGCATGCCCTCTACTCCTTCATCCAAGTCACTGATGAAGATGTTGAACAGCACTGGGCCCAGGACAGAACCCTGTGGCACCCTGCTAGTCACTTCTCTCCAGGATGAAAAGCAGCCATTGGTGAGCACCCTTTGGGTTTGGTCAGTCAACCAATTACCAATCCACCTAACAGTAGCCCTGTCCAGCCTGCATTTTACTAGCTTCTTTGCAAGATTGTCATGGAGAACTTTGTCAAAGGCTTTACTGAAGTCAAGATATGCTTCATCTACAGCATTCCCTTCATTTATCAAGCTTGTAACCCTGTCATAAAAAGAGATAAGATTAGTCTGGCATGACTTATTTCTGAGCAATCCATGTTGACTTTTGGTGACTATGGCATTGTTTTCTAAGTAATTAGAAACTGACTGTTTAATGATCTACTCTAGAATCTTTCCTGGTATTGATGTCAAGCTGACTGGGCAATAATTATTTGGGTCCTCCTTTTTCCCCTTCTTGAAGATGGAATGACATTTACCTGCCTCCGGTCTGCTGGGACTTCTCCTGTTCTCCAAGAGTTCTCAAAGATTATTGCAAGTGGTTCAGAAATGACTTCTGCCAGTTCTTTTAATATCCTTGGATGTAATTCATCTGGCCCTGGAGACTTGAATTCATCTAGTTTAGACAAATATTCCTGTACTGCTTCTCTACTTATTCTGTGCTGCATTCCCCCCTCTTCCTCACCTGGACATGCCACTTCTGTGAACTATTGGTCACAATGAACACTGAAAATTTGGGGGGATTATTGAAGAGAGAAATTGCATCTGTTTTCTGGTAGGGAACAAAATGCAGTTTCCTCCTCACTACCCCCCACCATTCCACTTTCTGCTGTCTGTCAACAAGAGCTTTGGTTTTATGATCATAGATAGCAGTGACGCAAATCTTCACTATTCCTGCACACTAGAAAGAAGAATCCCACTTTTCTCCTTGCTGGGTGAAATTACAAGAGGGTTTTTTCCCGTTTTTTTTCTTTTTCTATGATTTTTCTTTCTTTCTTTGTGATTTTTTTTTTTTTGGTAAACATTTTGTTTCTGCAAAAGCATTGCTTTTTATGCAACAAACTTTTTCTTTTTTGCACAAAACCTCTAAGTGCAAAAAATTACTGATCATGTTTCAGTGGGGTGTCTTAAGGAGTCAAGACAACGTTTCTATCTGAGGATAAAAATATCTGTGACTATGTTCTTTACCTTGCTAACTGATAGTTACCTAAAGCACTTTGCAGAACTATTCACAAGCACCCCTCCACTTTATCACATTTTTCTCTGTTATAGGCTGGAATTGGTATGGATTTAATTGGTATTGGTATTGTTATAGCTTGATACACAAGATACTCAACCCTGTGAAGGTGCAAACTGGGTTTAATGTTGCACAAATATTAAGTCTATAAAAGCAAACTGTCACATGGGTTTTATTAGTATTAACCCTCCCTCTTATACAGGGAGCAAATACTACTGCAAGGTACTGCATTTCTAAGAACAGAGTCAATCCCTTCTCATGCTAGGCCACTTTTATCCTCTCTGAACCTGCCTCAATTTTAGATATACCTTTGCTCATCAAAACTAATCTGGGACAAGTATCTGGGTCATTATGTTTACAAAGAAACATGTTGCAATTCAGCAAGTCCTTATGCCTTTTCTCTCATCTATCCTTGGCTAACTAGACAGATATACATGAATATGTAGCCATATTCAAGTGTTAACCTAATTAAAGGTTAAACAAATTTGTAAAGAGGGGGGCAGACTAGACCAGGGTTCTGGAGGATTCTGAGTCATCTGGACAACCTCTGCAAACCAAAGAATCTCTCTTTTTCACAAAGTGTCTCTTCAGATGAGGAGAGTGACAGCGTGGTTGGGTGGGGCTATTGCAACTCCCACTTAACCTACTTAGAAAATACCTGAATAGTGAAAGAATGCATGTGTGCATCTCTCTCTTTTTAATCATCTCTCTGTGGGGTATGTGGAGTGGTTTAGGATTTTCTGGTGAACATGAAAGGAAAGTAGATGCAAATCCATTTTATTAATCTCTCTCTCTCTCTCTCTCTCTCTCACACACACACACACACACAATTGCAAACATTATGGCACTGGAAATATTATAGAATATGTGAAACCTTGCATCACCCTGCTCTTCTTATGAATTGGAAGTATATTGGTGTAGCCTGGCTTCTTCTTTTTTTTTTTTAAATACTGACTCTGGAAGCTGGATTTAGCTGTAAAAATCTTTTCACATTTCCTCTCCTGAAAAAAAAAATACATAGAAATTGCCATGTCTCCCTAAAGCTGACAGCTCCAGATAAACATGGGCTAAATAAGTGTTTTAAATCAGCAATGGTCCCAGGGGACTTCACAAACAACAGTCAAATCCTATTCAATCAAACACTTGAATGTATCACTAAAAGCCATTTATGTAACTGTGAACAAAAGTGCTTGAATGATATTGTCTAATAATAAAGATTTCAATCACACTGGCCTGTGTCCTAGTTTACAACTGGAAAATTAAATCAACCATAGCAGCATTTTTATCATATAAAAGATTCTCTTAGATTCCATGCCAAAGGATAGATTTTATATTTAGCAGACCGTGTGCTACAAAATTCCACTAAGCTTAACACTAGCTAGAACTCATTTTGTAGTCCAAGATTTAAAGAAGTAGGGAAAATGCAAGAATTATTTTACATGAATGGGATGGGGGTGATGTTGAGAAAAAGAGAAGCTGAACAGCACACAGGGAATGGGCCAGAGCTTATATTCAGATTTAATCAACCTAACGAGATAGCCCAACCAGTGACTGCTAAGTTTTGAGCTGTTTCTAAAGTTCTGTGTTCAAGGACAGGAAAGGGGTTCTAGGGATACACATTATGTCCTATTGCCCAACATTCCCCCTTTCTGAGCTGGCCAGGGTGGTCAGGGTGATGCTGGAGTTGTGCAAACTCATAGTTCAGGGGGACTTCAGCATTTTCACCAATCCCTCATAAAGAGTAGCTCAGCAGCTCATGACTTTTGTGGTTACCATGGAGCACGTCCAGCTGGGTTTGGACTTGTAGCATGAAATGAGGATGATCTAGAAGTGGGAGACCTCAACAAAGTTCCATTATTAAGGATTATTAAGGATTAATCATTATCTAGTCAAGTTTAGGCTAAGCAGGACCCCGTATCTTCACAGGGATAAGGTTCTTAAATTAGTCTCCTCCAGAAGCATTAAGGACTAAAATGCCTTCTTCTTTGTGATATCTGAGACTCACACAAATGGGTTTACTGCACCTGCGCAGTGCACCATTCAGAACCTTCCCAAGCTGTTACGTAAGTGTTTTGGCAGTGGCCTCTCCTCCCCTGGTCCATGTGACCAGCCAGGTTCCTGCTTAAACCCTCAGTTCTTTTTCATCTGCCACAGCAGCAGCATTGAAGGAACTGTTGGTGAACTGATTGCTGTTGGGGAATTTTCCTGGCACACCTGTCCTAGGAATTTACCTATCAGTGAACCTTTAGAACAGGGAAATGGCCTGGATGCTTTTCTGATGGCTCTTGGGGATTTTCCTGTCACACCTGTTCTGGGGATTTCTCTGCCCTATGGATTCCCCAGCTGATCTTCAGACTCAAGTAACTGACACAATTTTACTTGAGCCTCCTTTCCCTGGATGTGCTTTTAGCTCTCTGGTGGGCTGAAGAGTTCTCAAAAGCAAAACAGCAAGGGGAATGACTAGAGTATTTAAAGATTAATTACAAATTTGGTTGAGTAGGCCACAAATGGGGAGGCAGTGTGGTGTAGTGCTTGTACTACAACCTTTGAGACCAGGGTTTGATTCCCTGCTCAGCCATGGAAACCCCTGGGTGACCTTGGGCATCACATACTCTCAGCCCAGAAAACCCCATGATAGATTCATCTTATGGTTTCCATAAGTTGGAAATGACTTGAAGGCACACAACAACAACAGGCTACAAAGATGGTTGAGCAGGCTACAGTTGAGAGCCAGCATGGTATAGTGGTTTGAGTGTTGGACTACAATCTTGGAGACCAGGGTCTGATGCCCTGCTTAGCCATGGAAACCCATGGGGCATGTCACACATTCTCAGCCACTGCAAACCCCATGATAGGTTTGCGTTCAGGTTGCCATAAGTCAAAAACAACATGAAGGCACATAACAACAACAACAACAGCAGCAGGCTAGAATTCTTATTAGAACCTATGCTGTCATAGACGGGATGGCGGGGGAAGATTGTTCTCTCCTGCCATCACTGAGTCTGGTCAGTAAAGGTGCTCTTATTAGTTGGAGATGGTGGTGGTGGTGATTTTCAATTTTAGCTTACAAAGTGGAGGTGATGAATCCTCAGTTGTCCACTTGGCATACTTTTGAGGCACTTGGTGGATAAAATCACTCATATTTAGCCTTAAATTTATTTATTTATGCAGAAGCTTGTGTTCATTCATTTCTATAAGAATTTGCACCCCTCCTTACTTTATGATGGTAATGTGCCTTTCAGAGTGACAAAAAGCAGTTAAAAACAATAATAAAATACAATAAAATTCTAAAATCATTACAGTACTACTGTAAAAGCAGTAGCAGTAAATGTACAACTGAGCATGTGGGCAGGATTCTTTGAGAGGTCACAACATATATATTTGATTGTTGCCCATGCTAGCCAATAATTGCAGCCAGAAATGACTGGCAAAGTAGATAGTGGGAATGGTAAATGTCTCACTGTGGGAAGCATGGCCATGGGAGAATTAACCAATCTAAACTACTCCTTTCTGGGACAGGATGTTCAAGCATGTAGTGACTTCTTGACTCTAGCTTTTGTTAGATAGAGTTAAGTATCAACATTCATTTTCAAATCTAGCCCATTTCTGCACGAGGGAACTAAAACAGCCCAACCTCTCACGGAGGTTGTCTGCACCTTGGAGCGGACTAGGTCTGGACTACTTACCTGAGATCCGCACCTCAGTCTGCTCTGAAACGCCCCCAACTGGTCCTCCAGTGCGCTTTTTAAAGAACAGTAGAAAACCGTTCTTTAATTTTTCGGAGCATGCTATTGCGTTCCTGCTCACTTGTGCAGATTCACAGGCTCGCACCAATGTGAGCCTGCGATCTGCGGAGGGCGGGCTTTAGGCGTGGCGAGCTTCAGCGGTTGGTCAGGACCCACAAACAACCGTAAGCCGCCATTCTGGAAGCTGGAGCAGTGCGGATCTAAGACCTTGCACTGCTCCGATTAACCCTGGACGAGACGGAGGAACCCTGTGGAAGGGCTTAAGGGACAGTCTGGGTTGGTCCATGCCCAGAAGATCCTGTAAGTAATGGCACGGAGCAATTCCCTCGCCTCGTGTGGAAATGGCCCTAGTCTTAGAACCACTTTGGTCCTAAACATTGGCAGGAGATCTACAGCAGGAAACAACTAGGGCAGTGCATTTGTACTGGTTCTGCTGGACTCAATGGCATTTGATACCACTGTTCATGTGATCTTTCTGGAACAATTTAGAAGCTGGAACTTGGATGATTTTGTCTTTCTCATAGGAACAATTTTAGGAGACTGTGCTATGGTACTGCTGTTTGACACCTTGCATGTTGGCCACTGGTATCCCTCAGGCTTCTATTTTGTCATGCTATTTAATGTCTACATACATGCACTGCAGGAGGTCATTTGGGTTTGGGGAGGGAGTTCAGTGTTACCAATATGTGAAACAACACCACTTTTATGTCTTCCTTCCATCTCATTCCAGAGTGGCTGATAAGGTGCTAAACTATTGCCTGAAGACATTGATGGATAGGAGCTCACCAACTTAAGCAGCCCAGATAAAGGCACATCTGGGAACTATAATTCAACACCTCTTGGATGGTAGATCACCCCCACTGAATAAGCAGGGTCATTATTTAGATCTTCTTTTGGACCCTGCTTTGAGCAAGGACAACTAGGTCTCATCTGTGGCCAAGAAAGCCTCTGCCCAGTTGATGCTGGTATGGTGACAATGCCTGGTCCTCAAGAATGCAGATCTGGCCAGGGAGACACATGTCTTAGTTACATCACACCTACTGCAATACATATCATGCAGGGTAGCCTGCCACTGAAGAGAATTTGAAGTTATAATTAGTCAAAAATGCAGCAGGCAGCATTTGGGTGCACTGGCTTCCTATTTCTTTCTGAGTACAATTTGACATGCCGTTAATGACTTTTAAGTCCTGGATTAGAACGTTTTTAGAGGTCCTCTTGTATGTACCAACAATATATATGGCTACTGTGACTTGGGAAAAGGCTTTTTAGAGGGCTGACTATAGGCTGTGGAACTCCCTTCCAGGAGAGCCTGTCTCACTTTGCTACTCATTATGTTTTGGAAGCTGATAATGCCCTTATTTTTTTGTAATGGCATTTTAACTTGCTAACACTATTTTTAACATGTCTTTTAAATATTTTGACTGCTGCTGTGTTGATATTTTCTATTGTTGTATTTGTATACTCAGTGGTTACGTTGTAACATGAAATGATGTTTCCAGTCAGATTTTTGATTTTTTTTTTTTTTAAATAGCTGTCTTGAAATCTTGGAAGCAAAGATAAACAGATATTCTCTTCCATGCATATTATTTTAGAAAAAATAAGCCTTTTAGGTTAAGATATTTAAACCTAAATATTTTCATTGATATTAACCTAGATATTTTCATTGATTCTAATAAAGGAATTGCTCAACTGTGAATTATAGCCTTAAATTCATGAATTGTTATATACACATAATGTATATGTCTATATGTATAAGTAGGCTCAGATTAATCTGTTGCATTGTTGGACTGATTGTGATAGCATGATCCTACCATAACAAATGAATATCAGTTAACTAGTCATCTCAGGAATCTGTGGAAAGCCTTATCTCTTCTGGTTTATTCTGGTGGGCTACCTGAAAATGTTTAGCTGAGCTCCTTGTCTGCCACCAAAGGAATTCAGCCCATCCACAGGACAAAGAGAAGAACTGTCCAACTTTCAGGGTGCTTTTCAAACACACAGAAAATTTTACCTCATGCTTGTCAGGAGCGATGAAATTTAGTTGTCCATTTGAGTCAAACAATATAGAGAAAGCCAGCTCAAGCACTTCCTGAAAAGAGACAAGGAAAATTACTACAATAAAGAACTATTAAAATTGTTTAGCAACATCACAGTCTCAATTCACAATGAATGCAATAACATAGTTTATCTTTACATGAACAAGCAGCACACTCTGGATTCAGCCATCCCCCTGTCCCTGTCTTTCACTGTAGTCCTGAGGAGGAGAGACTGGATGCATCTGCTTCTTGCCTTAGGATTGCTGTGGTACATTACATATAAGGAGGACAAATTATGGTTAGTTCAAATTATGCCTTGTTCAAACAGGCCAGCATCAAACCATGACACATTATTCAGTTCAGTTTCAACAAGTCATAGGCCATTTCTGCACTAGACTGTTATAGCACTATTATTCTACTTTCAACATCCTACGGAATCCTGGAGTTTTCAGTTTAGGGAGGGGCCCCATAGGCCCCTCCCTAAACTGCAAACTCCAGGATTCCATAGGATGTTGAAAGTGGAATAATAGTGCTATAACAGTCTAGTGCAGAAATGGCCATAGTTTAAACTAACCAGAGTTTCCTGTGTGGACATTAAAACAGTAAACAGGTGCTTATATTATATTCCTCATAACTGTGCTGGATAAAGAGAGGAAAGTGGTAGAATGTGAACCAATGACTTATTCCTGTTCATTTACCTAATACCTAAATTGTGGGTTACATTAAGCACGAAATGATTTGTAGTCTTAGCATTCCATGATCACAACTTCGAGAGGAATACTTGCTAGTCTAATTGTGGCAAAATAACAGCCTTGTAGCTCCTTAACTAAATTGTAGGTTTTTGCTAACTAAAGACTACTTCATATATTCTTTACTGTTGTCTTTTGATAGTATCTGGCATTACTCTATTTGTTTGTATTCTCAGATACTCTGGGCCTCCTTGTGGAACAAAACATAGGGCATATCATTAAGGATGATGAGAGTAATGCAGTGGGTTCTGGACCATGAAAACTTATACAACGATAAATGTTCAAATCTTTAAGATGCTAAAGACTCTTTATAAGTTTTCTGTGCAGTAAATCCAAAGGCTGACAAACTTGCAATACTCACTTATATAGAGGAAGGCTAACTTACAATTTTGTTTCACTTGTGGCAAGCCCAGGGGAGGTAAGAGACACCTTTGAAATACCTGGTGCATGGCACATCTAACTGAATGAAGAAATGGTCTTGTGATACCTGGGAAAGGGGAGAAGACTAATTTTGGCTGTTTTTGTCATTCATTTATTTCTAGAACACATGAAAGGACAATTTGGTAGCACTCATCAGCACTTGCTGGCCAAATTCCTTTTTTGCACTACAACTTCCAGAACCCCCAAGCCAGCATAGCTAGTGGCCATCATGGCTGAAGGATTCTGATAATTAAATTTAAACAAGTGACAACTTCTGACTCTATCAGTGTATACTTGGTCCTCCAATTCTCTAGAGTTAGGGTTGCAGAACCACCACAAAAGTAGAAAAACCACACATATCAGAACGTGTGTGACTCTATTAGAATTTATGTGTATGCACGCATGTATGTGTGTATGTGTTTCCAAGTTGGCTATCACCTTATGGTAATCCTATGAATTTCATAGGGTTTTCTTATGCAAGGAATACTCAGAGGTTTTATCAATTTCTTCCTCTGAAATATAGCCTACAGCACCTGATATTTGTTGGTGGTCTCCCATCCAAGTACACCAGAGTTAACCCTGCTTAACTTCCAAGATCAGATGGGATCTGGTATCTTTAGGGTGTTTAAGCCATCATAGCACAGTTACTGCTATATAAGAACAGAATATGAAGAGAAGATGCCTCAAATAATTAGAGGCATCCAAAATTGTTTAAAAATGACACCTAACTACAGAACATGCCTCTAGTATTGGAAACTTTAGTGCATCTGATAAATTAAAAGAAATGAAGTGATTGATTACATGTGGGAATGTGAAGTCTTTGCTTAAAAAAAAACATTTTTCAGATGCAGCTTACTCTAATCACACAAGTCTTTGACAGATAGAAAAGACTGATAGTCAAAACATATACAATATTAGTAGAGTCTGAAACTAATAGACAATCTTATTTCAGCAAAAAGTATAAACCTCTTTTAGGTACATATGTCATTATGGTGTTTATATCTATACCTATCATTATGACCTCTAGTTTTCAAAGAGTAACATGATGTGTAAATCTTAATGACAGTTATTACTAAAATAATGCTACTGTTGGTATCTTATGCCTTCCAGGTTAGAAATGATCATAGGCCCTTTCTGCACGGCATTTGCCATGCGAAAGGGCGCCTGGAGCGTTGCACGATTGTGAGGAGCGATCTGCACAATGCACTCACAATCATGTGATGCTCCAGGGGCCGGCAGACATCAATTGCACATTGCTCCCGGGCCCCACGCGCACTTACCTGGTGTGCAGAGCCTCTGGAGCAGTGCTGGTTGCGCTTCCTGCCCCAGTGCAGCCTGGGAAACTCCCAGGCTGCACTGTGGAAGGAAGAGGCGGGGCTCTCGCACGAGCAGGCAGCTCGTGCAGAGCTGAAGCAGCAGGGATGCGAGGGCCTCTCGATGGAGGCTGCTCGCGTGGTCCCCACACCCCAGCACCGGAAAAAGGTAAGGTGCGGAAAGGGCCATAGTCAGAACAAAACAAAAGTTGAAGACAGGGCAATATGGAAGCAAATCTAGCTCATGTATTTTTTCTGAAGCTGTCCATTTTTACAACATACCAAAGAAATGATAACCAATCATATGCCAGCAAAGCCTCTATATGTCATTGTTGGATATTTTTCTGTTATAGAAAAAATGAACATTAAAAATTATTATCTAACGTTTCAGCTAGAATGGTTCTGACTTAAACTGGGTGACCAAGTGTGGGATTGTTCAAGAAGTCACTAGTAATGGAATGGACATAAAGTCTGAGATTCTGTGTTAATAGCTGAATTAAGACATTATGTAAGAATGTGTAAAAATGACAATTCTATGATAATAAGTTGTGTTTTTGATGTTCGGCAGTAACAGTTCAAGAACAATAGGCAGCCATACTGCATTTCAGTTGTTACCATCTTGTAATATTTCATTCTTTTCCACAGGAAAAAACCCCAATGAAGATGAAAAAGATGAGGCAAACAGCCATTTGATTGTGATCATCAGTAGAAACAGCTTAACATTTTATCCAACAACTCTGTGTAATGAGCATGTATAATATACATGGACTTGCCTAAGCGCTCAGTGTTCCTAGAGGAAAGCTGTTTGCTTCATAAGCAGGAATAATAATCGTGATTTCCTCCCTTGCTTCTCTCCCCTCTATCCCCATCTAGCAAGCTAAAACTGAAACCTATCATCTGCTGAAGGTTTTTGGGATCAGGCTGAAGGGTGCATGAAATCCAGTGGATGACTATGCATGCACTCAGAAGTAAGCCCAAGACTGCAGGATGCAATGACAGTAGTAGAAACATAGTTTTGAAAAGTGACTTCTATGGAGTATAACTTCCAGAATTCCATAACCTGCAAGACTAGTGGCTATATTGGCTAGGGATACTGAGAAAAGGTACCCAAAAAGTAATTTTCCAAAATCTGAACAAGTGTATAGTTTATTATTGGTTAGTGTTAATCTACACATTCAAGTGAATCATGTGATAACTGCATGGGGACTGCAACATGAAGCAGAAGGGAGATTTAGCTCTTTTGTCTCCTTCCTTTTCCCAGTCAAATTAGGTGCCTTGTAACTGCCATTTGTAATGAGAAGAAAAATTGATTTGGACCAAAGGAAGTATTAAAGTCCTTCCCTGCTTCTAGGCTGCAGTCTCAATGTGTTTCAGCACCTCAAGACTGCCTATTTCCTAAACAAAAAAACAACCAACCAAACAAAAAATCCAAACTCAAACCACTACCATACAGGGGCAAACAACAAGAATAACATCACTTATTATGAAGAAGGGCTGGCATAGCAATTTCCTTGACATGACTGTTTTCCATATACAGGGAGAACCTTTTAAGTTCAGAAGCATTCAAATGTTCAATCTCCATAATATGTATTCTGAAGTGGTACATTGTTAGGATGGTTGTACCATAATTTTCTCCCGACTATTTATAAACTCCTAAAGAATCCACTCTCCAACACTAGTCTTATTACTCAAGGATCTTGCAAGGAAAGAGGCAGCTGCATTGCCTGGGTTGTTTGTTGAGTATCAGTTGGGAGTATAAGAAGCTATTATACTGACATTCCCCCAAAAGGTGGAAAGAAAATAATTTTTGAAAGAGGGCTCTAGACCCCAAAGCATTTTCTCTACAAGCAGACTGGGAAGAAAATATGCAAACTTAAGTACAGTGTACAGTGAAGATTTCCCTGCAATATCCTTGATTTAAAGGCCCGTTAAAACACTGCAGGGTTGATACTGTTTTGCTTTCTGGATTTGTTGTGTTTGTTGTTTATGCATTAAAAGAAAACAAGAGACTTATAAAAGTGGCACGAAGGAAGGACTGTTTGTAATTAAAGTAAATTCTGAAGAATGGCAGGCATAAGAACAAGTGAAATGAGGTGGTGTTCTATCAAGTTATTCTAGCCAGGCAGGCCAGTCTGCTTCCATCTAATACAGAGCTTATCTGTTGCTAAATGATCCCACTGGAAGGAAGAAAGCTGTGTGCTGGCAAATGGGACGATGATGAAGCCACAAGTAAGGATATTCTGCCATATCTTTTCTCTGCTTGTGGCAGTTGCATTCTGTCACTTCTGCTCTGCAGCGTGTAAAAATGAAGGCAGTTGCTACACAAAATGAAGACACATGGAGGAAAATGTTCTCTGTAAGTTCTCCTCAGTTGTGCAACTTTTGACCAATATGAGAAATCAGATGTTTTGTACAGAGAAAGAAGGCCCTGTCATCCTAATCCAGCAACCTTTTTTGATTAAATGAGCTCTGATACAAGCATAGAACAGCTCTCAACTGGTATCTTAACAAAAACAATCTGTATTATTTTGTGTGCATTCTACTTATGGTTGCAGTAATAGATGTAACACCTAAAGTGTATCTGTGCATATTTTAGAAATTTAAACAAAATAACAGTAACAATAAACAATAAAAAAACAAGTTACTATTTTAGGTAATGTTGAGAAGTAGGAAAGCAAAGAGTTACTTTTATTTAAAATTGTAAATGTAATGATACCTCTTGAGAAAAAAAATGTATGGTGAGAGTGCTTGGAAAGGTGGGTTTCCAAACTGTAATCTGACCAGACTCTAAGCTTAGTTACTTATTCTACAGACTATACGTGCACATAATGTTCTGAAGCTTTACGTATAGCAGAAGGTTTCTTTGAGTAATAGGGGCAAGGGGCGGGGACTTCTGAGTTATCTCCATTGAACTGTGAATCATTTAATTTCTATGACAACTTTTTGGGCCTATTTCCCAGCAAAAGACCTTTAAATAATATCCCAAAGCCAATGAGATAGTTAGTGGAAGTGCTGGGGGCAGTAGTGTCCTAATTAAAGAAGATTTGCCTTACAGGTTAAGCCTCAGCTCATTAGCCCACACACAGCCCATCACTAACTTCACTTATTGACTGTGCACTTGAAAAAGGGAGCCTCGTTTTTCTTTATTACAAAACATAGATCATTGAAATATTAAGGGGTTTATGGCAAAATCCACAATATTTCCTCAAAGATTTTGATGGTTAAGGGAAAAGGGAACAAAAATAGTTAGGAAGAGAAATAGGAAGCTGACATACAGTCATCCCTCCACATCTGCTAGAGTTAGGGGCACAAGGTTCCTTCACAAACTCTCTGCCCTCCCAAACCATACTTAACACACAAACAAGTATGCTGAATTTCTATGATTCTATGATTCTATCACCACATAACCCACCATGGATACTTTTGAGGCATCAGAGTTCCTTTACAAGGCAGAAGTGTTGGGGGTGGGGGTGGTGAGGCTTATGGCCACCTCCACTGCTGCCCCACACCATTTTTAATAGGGACTTACAAGCCTCATTCACAGTTTCTCAGTCTCACAAGTCTTGCAGTCCCTATTAAAAATGGCATAGGGAGGCAGCAGAGGTTACAGCAAATAATCTGTGAATAATCAAATCCACAAAAGTGAAACCCGCAAATGTGGAGGGCTGACTGTATATTAAGGTCCCACTCACAGTTCAGGTAGTCAACTAGTGTCTACACCAACTGCCAGTGCCCCCCAGGGTTCAAGTCCCTGGCCTACTTGGACTACAGGGATGCCAAGTTTATTCCTTCCCTCCCCAGCTATGACATGTTCCCAAAAGCTCTCCTGAACAACTACAAGTGACAGCAAATGAGTTCCCAATGTTGCCAATGGTGTCTTCTTCCCCTTTTTGTTTTTAGCTGAATGGGGGAAGGAGTTATCTGTGAAAAAAGACAAATCTCTTCTCCCTGCATGCTACAATCCCCCTCAAATGCCTCCACCATCCCTGCAAAAATAAAATAAAAACCAGAAGATGAACGTGTATATTGCATAGTAAGCTAATTTGTAGTATGGTTGTAATTCTATCATTCCAGCCACAATTCAAAGGAATGGGTGTTTGATGTAAAAAGCCATACACAGTGGGGTTTATTCTAGCAGATTAGAAGTCACTTCATCTACTCTGCCACACATCAGAGTCTCTGAGGTCAGTATCCTCTTGACAGTATCAGTTCAGTGCCAATGACACTTAAACACAGCATGTGCCCTACGATTACCCCACAACTGGGAAATTCCTCTCCCTTTGGTAAGCTTCAGGAAGTACTGTGTTGATTTTCTGTTTCATGTGGCTTACACTGGTCAGGCTTCAGTGTATAGAGAATGGTTTCACAGAGCTGCATTTTCTATTAATGTGGGCTTTATTCCACTGGATTTATATAATGCTCGCTTAAGTGATTCTACTTGCTTTAAGCCTTCATTGGGGACTAGGTTAAAAATAAAAATAAAAGAAACATTGAAACAGAAACCCACATATCTTTTGAAGCGGAATGAACAAATATGCTCTTTTTGTTGCGAGCAAAGTTTGTAACTAAAACACTATTGGATTTTATTGAAAATAATACCTTATTTTGTTTCAGGGCTCCTTTCTCCTTCATGTGAGGGCAATCTTTTCCTGTAACAACTGCTTTTATATCTGCCACAGGCACTGTATCAAAAGAAAAAGAGAATGTGTGAAAGATATTCAAATATATGGAAAACACAATAAAACAAAACAAACCACCATAGCATGAAAGATGCAAACCAAACTGATGTGTCAGAAACAGCAGTCCTTGTGCCATGTTCCAACATCTGATGTGAGAAATGAGCCAAACAAAAAATCAGGAAAATCTAAAATAATTAAAGAGGCACATGAACATGTTAACTGGTCTTCTCTCTTTTCCTACAAAATTAAGATTTATGGGCTGCTGTGAATGCTATATGTGTCTGCTCATATTACTAAATTTAGTGCAACTTACTATCAGTTAAGAAGGCATACAGAATGTTATCATTTTTATGCTTTTTCCTATGAACCTTGATAATCTCAGATGCATGGTGACTTTATTACGGAAAAGGTTCAAACAATCTTTCTTTCTACTAAGCTTGTTCTCATCAGACTAGAAAAATGCATCATGCCATTTCAACAAATTCCTTCATCTCAAAGGCCATATTTTCCTCAGGCCCCCCAGATGACAATCAGGTGCCATTTTGCTCATAAACCTGCAAAGTAACCCAGCCATGTTTTCTAGAGCATACTCCTATTACCATTGTGCTTCACCTTTCATGAGGAAACAGCTTCCCCAATCTTTTCCATTTGAAAACTACTCCAGGGAAGGAAGGAAGCTCAATCATATGCATTTAGGAGACTGGGAAAAACAAAGGAACATACTTATTTCCACCCGCCCTTGATCAATTGAAAGTGATATATTTATTATCCAAAATGAATTTCAAAGGCATTGGAAAAATATACCACTGCATTCCTCCTGAAAGTTACAGAAAAGATACTTGTTTAAAAGGAACAAAAATACCTTATTTGAAGCTATTATTTGTAATTGCTAACACTTGATTTTTAGTATTATTCTAAGAGCTTCAAGCTAATGTCAATAGTAGGATATTCTGATCCTTTGTAATGGGATTCTTTTGCTATGAACTTGTAGTATAACATTAGAAAGAGAAACTGAACAGCCTTCAAATTACTGAAAAGCTTCTGGAACAGTAGGTGTAGCAGGACATTACTGGGGGAAGGAAGAAAGGAAGGAATGATAACACTTGCTAATGAAAGAAAGAAAGAAAGAAAGAAAGAAAGAAAGAAAGAAAGAAAGAAAGAGAGAGAGAAGAAAGAAAGAAAGAAAAAAAGAAAGAAAGAAAGAAAGAAAGAAAGAAAGAAAGAAAGAAAGAAAGATGCATGAGCATTCCCACACAGGAGTGGTACAGCTGGTAATAAGAGCTTTTATTTCCTAGATTTCATTATTTAAAACAGACTTTCAGTAAAGGTATAAACTGGCATACTCATGTGCATGTGTGTTGCTTGTCACCTGTAACACTGAAAATACCATGAAGTTGGTGTCTATGGCCATTTCTGCACTAGACTGTTTTAGTGCTATTATTCTACTTTGAACATCCTTCCATAGGATGTTGAAATAGGATTCCATAGGATGTTGAAAGTGGAATAACAGCACTATAACAGTCTAGTGAGGAAATGGCCTATGACATGCAATCACTCTTCTCTTCCACACTGTACTACAATCAAGTTAAGGACTTTACAAGAGTGCTATGGATTCATCCACTATGTTGTTGACAAGCATCTGGCAACTGCAGCCTGTTTTAAAGAAAAAGGGTCATCTGGGTAGCACCATAGGCCCAAAGGAGGGTGACTAAAGCCACTTTGGGACACTTTTCATTAGCACAGGTAGTCTGTAGTCTGGGCTTGTGGTGGAGTCCTCATGCAGTTTTTTGATTCAAGTAAGCAACTATCTAGGTTAGAAAAAGGCAGCATGTGCAATGTTAATGCATATTAACTTAGACAGAAAACATATCTAAGCTTCAACTGGAAGTCAGTTTTAAGAGAACTGTTACCCTCTCTCTCCTGAAAAAGGATCAATGTGCTAAATAACATATTGAAAGGCTGTGATAAGTTGTTGTTGTTGTTCTTGTTGTGTCCCTTCAAGTCGTTTCTGGCTTATGGAGACCCGAAGGCAAGTTTTTCTGGAGCTGAGTATGAGCGATGTGCCCAAGGTCACCCAGTGGTTTCCATGGCCAAGTGAATCAAACCTTAGTCTCCCAGGTCATAGTCCAACACTCAAACCACTGTGGGCTGTTTGTGATAAGTCAGCAAAGGAGAAGAAGGCTAGGCTCCAAGTGTTTATAGATAGGCCAAATTTTATACTTTAAAAAAATCCCAGTGCATTTCAGCCTGTTTATAAATTGTCTGGTCTTCTTCAGGCGCATGAATCCAACAGAAATTTCTGGAGTTGCCACTGCACCTTCCTTGAGAACTAGACTGATGAGTAACAAAAGGGCCCTTTTGTTGGATTCATGTCCCTGAAGAAGGTCAACCGATTTATAAACAGGCCGAAACACAGTGGACTTTTTTAAAGAATAAAATTTGGTCCATCTTTAAGCGTGGGGGGCCTAGCCTCTTTCTCCTTTGCTGATTCATATACGTGCTTTCCAGTATGTGTTGCTGATCTTGTCTCTGTGATAAGTACTGTAAGTGATATCTTTTTTTTATATCAGACAAAACAAGACAATAACCTAAAACTTTTTTATTCCATTCTTCTCGTGGGCAGGACTCAAGAGCCATACATATTTTATTATGTCAGTCCGCCTGTTTTGGAACATGTTGTTACATCTTTTCAAGTTTGGCTTGAAAGGATACATGTTAATGGTATTTTATTGATGGATTTTCTTTGCGTACTAGTCTTCAAGCTGTGGAAGTTTCTCCTGGGGCCATCAAGTCAAGACTTTCCAAAAAAAGATCTCCTAAGTTTTTTCTGTTTCCATTGCTATGTACATTTTTTTTCTTTCCCAATACATGAAAGAGAATAAAATGCAAAGCATTTATGATTTGGCCTGTAGATGGCCAGAAAAAACATTAGTGTCACTATCCACCAATCTACTTTTGTTGTATTCCAACAAAATAAAAAGATAAAGAACAAAGCCTAGAGAACTGCATTCTAAGCTACTGAATAGAATTTTCTATCCACACATGAAATGAAGAACTATTCTGATTAAAGGAACAAGTCCCTCCTGACTCCTACTTTCATGGCTTGCCAAAGCTAGCTCTGGAGAGCATACTAAGAAAACTAATCACTAAAAATTGCTTAAAAATAAAAAAATTCAGAAGACGGTTTGCTGAAATGTTTATTCTCCTAATCCACAAAAGAGCAATACCTTTATTGGCCAACCAAAATGCACCAAACACATTGTGCAAGCTTTTGATGATCCAATAGCTTCTTTATCAGGCAAAAGATGTTTAAATATCATGCAGGTGAAAGAAAGAAAAAAAAATGATGGGCGTTGGAGTCATAGACCTACATTTTGTATCAGATGCTGTCTCTGCAATAGTTCTGTTGTCTGGAGGAATCTCAATGCAGACAGAGGCCATTCCCCTTTCTCTGACCATGTAGGGACTGAGACAAAGGACAGTAAAATTTACACCCCATTAGTAGTGGTAAAGTAACCCTCTGGGGATCCAGGGTGTCTCTGTCTTTTGTGAAGCCCCTGCCCATTTCTTAAGTGGAGAACACTGATTTTCTCAAGAAGTCTCTGCACTGCTGCATGTGGGAAAAAACTGTAAAAACTGTAGGACTGTGACTCCAACACCATCACTCACCACTGCTTTTTTCTTTCTCCTGTATGATTTTTAAGCATCTTTTGCCTGACAAGCCAGTGGAGCTTTGAAAGCTTGCATGATGTATGTGTTTTGTGTCTTTTGGTTAGCCAATAAAGGTATCACTCTTCTGCGCATTTTGGATTTTGTTTTACTTTGCTTTATGGCCAGCATGGTTACCCCTGAATGAATGAAATCAAATGAGTGTGTGTGTATGTGTATTTTACTAAGAATTTTTTTTCCTGGACTGTTCCTTTAAAATATTTCCCAACCAGAACTTTTCAGTTTCCACACTGTGCATGAACTAGCCATCAGATCGGGCAGGGAACCAGATGGACACAAATTCAAAGACTAAGCACCCCACCCTCCCGCCTGTCCTGTTGCTGGCCCTAAAGCTAGGGTCATCTAGTAGCCAAGATGCTTTGACTGCCAGCTCATAATTATACAGGTTTATGAATGCAGTCATTATGTCTTAATTTGGTACAAAGACTGATTTCAGAAACAGGTGACAAAGATGCTTGGTGTTCCAAAGCTTTTGCATAATTCTTTCCTTATTATTATGAAGGGATGTTTTTATGAAGAAGATCCAACCCCATCCACTGGAACGCCCCACTCTAGAATTAAATCAACTTTGCAATTATCAACTTACCACCAGACTGAATAATCGTACAATTTGTGAATTTGAAAACAGTTGGGGTTTTCCCGCTCCCATTACCAATGAACCACAACTGTGTAACAGAGGTATCTCATGATGGGCAGGTAAGCAATTAATATTATTGTAGACTAGAAACTTCTATGGACTTGTTTGCAAAGCTACTTATACTTTTTTACAATATGTGATCTTGATTTTCCTTTCAGAACCATTTTCTCTCAAAATATACTGCAGTGACCAGAAAACTATCTGAAAGTGAAAAAGTCTGTGGCAGTCTAGCAGGATGCCTCAGGTTTTTTCCGCATGAATTTAATTTTCACACCATATTTTCACAGTTAATGAAGTCTGATGTAGATGAATAAATTCAGCCACTGAGTATACCATTCAAAGTTACCTAAGGCTGTCTGATGATAATCTATAAATCTGCACCATTTCTCTAATCATGAGGAGAGGTAAACAGCTCTTTTCGCTACAACACCTTAGTGCAGCGACAATGCAAAATGAAGCAAAAATATCCTGCCCTAGGTTCTGATGAAAGATTGTTTTAAAAGCATGCAACAATCTTGAGGCCAGTTTGAGAATCAGTCAAAGTAGGTGTGCTGGTGCTGTTAAGATGGTCTGCTAAGGCCCTTTAACTTTCTCTTTCAGACAAGCAATGTGAGGTAACCCCATAGCACTCTCTTCAGAGGACAAACACATTTCAAACTTATTAGCTTTGACATCCATATAGTTCTGAATGATCTGCTTGTGTTTTTTGTTTATTTTTAAGGAACAGATGAATAGGTGATGCTTAGAAAAGTGTGGTAACTCATACACTTAGCCAATACACTGAACCAAATGTTGAATATAAACAATATTACAAATCCACAAATGAAAATGCATTAAAAGGATTACCTATTCATTTATTACATTAATATCGCGTTTTTCCACAAAGAAAGGCACTCAAACCAGCTAACAGTACACAAACAAGATAAACACAAACACAAAAAACATACAAACAGTTTTTAGAAACACAACTAAACAGAACAAAATGAAGAACTTAACCCTCAACACCAACCCAGCTAAAGATCTAAAAAAATATAAAAAGCTTTTGCCTGATGGTGGAGGGACAGCAGGGAGTCGGTCCAATCTTTTTTGGCAAGGAGTTCCAGAGCTTGTTAAGGACCTACTCTGAATCAGAGAAGAGCCAACTCAAGGATATTCAAAGAACATTGCAATAGGAAGGTCCTGCTGCTCAATTAGCCTTTCCTAAGAAGATGTGACAAATAAGCTTTTTCAGAAATAAGCCTACTGGTGGTTATTATTGACAAAATAATTACCTCAACTCACATGTTTCTGGTCTGGCTATCCATTAGCTTCAGTTTCTGCCTGGGGGTTGGTAACTTAAAAGTCTCAACTAGATGATGTGAAGTCTGTCACAGTTTATAGAAGTTTAGCACAACCAGACTACTAACAGGGTATTCCAGGGTGGAATGCCATGTAATCTTCAGCAGTATGGACATTAAATAAATTGTTTGCTTGGAAATGTGCAAGTAGGCTTCAAGCACTTTTCCAGATGTTTGCTTGTGTATTCCTTTTGAGCACAAGCAGCCTGCAGCCAAAATGAGATGAGCGATTGGCGCCTGCCGGCCCCTGGAGCGTCACGCAGTTGAGTTCGTTGTGCAGATTCATAATCCTCACAATCGTGCGATGCTCCAGGTGCCCTTTCGCATGGCAAATACCGTGCGGAAAGGGCCCTAGTGTGGGGGGAAGAGCAGGAGTTGTGGACTGCAGGCAAGGAGGCAGTAAAGGTTGGGACAATGCTGGCAGGACAGAAAATGGCTACAAACCAGCATGAGGATGCCTCAGCATGACATGAAGCTATACAAATGAATCTCACTACCACTTTTTGGACTGCCAGCTAACACATGAAAGGAAAAGTCTCAGAGTTCACTAAAAGGAGTTGTACAGTAACTTCTGATGTGGGGACATAGTGAGCTATAGCCCAGGTACTTTTGTGTTGTAATGAATTTATTAATTTTTAGGGTATTCCTTGCTTCAACAGGGATGATATGCATGTTACTCTGGAAAGAATCAAACAAAATAAGTGATTTATTGCACTTTTCTTTTCAATGTTAATTGAGTGTACAAACCTGCAGTGAGTTATGACCCCCCCCCCCCGCAAGTAAGGCAATGTGAAGTCTCCAAAAGGATCCAAGTGAGAACTCTGACAGAGGAGAAGGGCTTACTTAATCTAACATTTAAGAACTCCTGGAAACAATCTATCTGAAAAAATGGTTTTGGGTAGTATGGATGAAAGAAACATAAAAAGTTCAAGGAACATTCACCTGCCATTTCTTTCTTCCATCTCTCTTCTCCTCTTCATCCTTCTTTTTATCCCATGTTTCTGCCTTTCCTCTTTTTCATAATTTGAAATCCTACTCTGACTGGCATCATAAATTTCAAAGCTTTATTTTAAAACACTAAATGTAAAACATAACTGTTGCTATGGCTTGAATACTTACATTTGTCCTGTAATGAATCATGTGGAACCTCTCCCTGGGGACTTTCTTCCAAGTCTCCGTAATGCAAGACTTTGTGGTTTGGGGAAAGTCGGCAATACCAAAATTTATCTGATAAAGTAATGGAAAGTTATAGAAGAGTATTAATCTATATTCTAATAACCAAGAAAAAACAACTCAGAAAGAAACAAATGACTCCTAAATTGTAAGGAATAAGTAAGATTAATCAACAGATGCTACATGGGACTGATCCAACATCAGCCTGAGTCTCATGTCCCTGGTTTGAAATCTAGGCCTTTCTTGAGATGCAACATGAGTTTATCTCTCTTACCTCCTTCATTTACTGCCACTATAATTTTTCTTGGAAATGTTTTTTCAGAGTTGATGCTTGGTAATAATATCTGTTGGCAGCCTCAGGTTGTAACAATCATAAAGCTACAAGGGCTCTTTCCGCACCCTACCTTTTTTCAGCGCTGGGGTGCGGGGATCGCGTGAGCAGCCTCCAGCAAGAGGTCTCGTGTCCCTGAGCAGGCAGCGCAACAGCCCTGTCTCTTCCTTCCGCAGCGCAGCCTGGGAGTTTCTCAGGCTGCACTGGGGCAGGAAGTGTGACTGCCGTGGCTCCAGAGGCTTTGCATGCACGGCAAGTGCGCGTGGGGCCCTGGAGCAATGCACGATCGCACACCATTTTCAGCTGAAAGCCAAAAATGAAAAAGTGCATGAGTGGCACCTGCCCTACCCTGGAGCATCGTGCAATTGTGAGTGCATCATGCAGATTGCTCCTCATAATCGCACAGCGCTCTAGAAGCCCTTTTGCATGGCAAATGCCGTGAGAAAAGGGTCAAGGTCAATGCCAGGGCTTCTCCTTTCTAGACCACCTTTATTTAATAAACATGCTATTTAATGTGGATCTGTCAAAAATGCAATCTGGCTGCACATGAACTCCCTACCTGTACTCATCTAAAACAAGATCAGATCAGTGATTTAAACTACAGTGGCTGCATGAAGCAAACCTGCTCTTCACAGTTACTACAAATGAGGAAAACTCTTTTGATATTTTGGATGTTTCCTTTTGGTTCTGACACCTAGGATGAAATGAATACCACCTGTAATAATACTGCCAGAAATCTGATACTACTTTACCTCATTTTATCTGAGGTGGGGCTTTTTTTATGACAACCACCAGCTTCACATGTTGATCTGAGATGTTCTTTTTAATGCACTCCATATTTTGTCAAGCTTCCTCAACACTTGAAAAAATATGATGTGTGGGAAAAACCCGAGAAAATAGCTATATGAAGCCTTCATATGAAACAGCTTTTGTGTGTTTACCACAAAGAAGAGGAAACACTTATCAAGTCAGCAGATGTGCAGACATGGGCCCTTTTTGCACAGCATCTGCCATGTGAAAGAGGGCCTGGAGCCTCGCGCGATTGTGAGGAGCGATCTGCATGATGCAATCGCACAAGGCTCCAGGGGCTGGCAGGCAACAATTGTGCACCTTTGCATTTTTGGCTTTCAGCGATTGTGCATTGCGATCATGCATTGCTCCCGGGCCCTGCGTGCACTTACCTGGCATGTGGAGCCTAGGGAGCCAAGCCGGCCATGCTTCCTGTCTCAGTGCAGCCTGGGAAGGTCCCAGGCTGCACTGCAAAGGAAGAGGCGGGGTTCTCGCACAAGCAGGAAGCTTGTGCAGAGCTGAAGAAGCAGGGAAGTGAGAGCCTCTCATGAGAGATTGCTCATGTGATCACCTCAACCCAGCGCCGAGAAAAGGTAGGATGCGGAGAGGGCCATAGGCAGGTTTCTCTTTCAGAAAGACTGAATGGCAGGTATCTCTAGTTCAAGATAAGCAGAAAATAAGCATATGATCTTAAACATTGGATTAAAGGCATGCTGGGAGAAACAGTGAGGTCATCATCAAATCCTAGGCAATACAATAAGAGAGGAATGTAAAATAGAGATATATTTAAAATGGGACTTAATAACTTCTCTAGATCTCAGCAAAACACACAGTCTGAAAAACCAACCCCTTGTCTTTTGCTATCATGTTTTATAAAATAAGAAACAGTAAGAGAAAAAAAGAGGAAAAAAGCAGCAATTGTCAACCTTTAGCCCACCAGGTATTCTGGTTTTAAACATCTAGAATCTCTGGCCAATGGTGATGTAGGCTAGGGCTTCTGGGAACTGAAAACCAAAGATCTGGAGGGTCCAAAGGTGGAGAACAACTTTCTTAGAGCCTTTAAATTCATGTTAAGACAGGAAAACAAAACAAAATGTATTCCTCTCTTAAAACTATCTGAATAGCAAAGACTAGAAACTTATTTTAGAAACTGAAAATGGCTACTTAGCATGTAAAAATCCAGGTCTCATATCACACTTTCAGAGTAAGTGTGACTAAAACTAATTGTGATCTACAATTTTATAGAATAATCTCAAACAAGTGAGAGGAAGGTGAAGAAAGGAGTGAAAGGGTAACACTTGTATTAAGGAGGAAATATAGATTGGGGGGAAAAGGAGGTAGACTACAATAGCAAAAAGTGATTTCACAAGAAGGAGGTTTAGAACAAGAAAAAAAAGAGACTGGAGAGGAGAAAACATGGAAAAAGGAAAGGAAGATGAGGGGGGATGGAGAAGTAAAAATAAAAAGAGAAGGGAAGGGGGAGGGAAAATTGTTGGGAAAAAATATGGTTAATATAAAATGTGTTGTTAAAGATGGGGGTTGGACAGAGAGGGAGGGAGAAAGAGGGACTGATTAAATGAAATATTGAGGAATATTCAATAATGTGCAGAAAGTATTGAAAATTAACTGAAAACTTATGTAAGAAGGATGTATAATATGAAATAAGGCAAATGATACGTGATGTATATAAACTTTCAGTCTCTAAGAAAAATAATAATAAAAAAAATAAGAAAGTACAGCATTGATTATAATTTTCAGGTCACTATCTCTATAAACTGTGTGACAGAACTATACTGATCAACTGGGAACTAGATGGGACAATTTTATCCTAAAAAACAGCTCCTTCCTGAGATATGGTGATTTTCACATGTTGTGATTTCACCACAATACAGCTTGGCAAGTCATATCACTCTAGTTTATTGGCGGCCACTTACAGAGGAGGCAACATGCCAAGGAAAGGCTGTTTTCAACAAAGTGTTTTCCATAATATCTAGTCTCAGCCTCAGTGAATCAATCTCTACCCTACGTTAATATTTCATTTAATTAAAATGATTATTTTAAAATGATAAATGATTATTTAAATTAAAATGATTATTTTTTTCAACCAATAAAAAAATGAAAGTGAGTGTAAACAGGCAGGCAAAACAATTCTACTTGGTACCTTGCCTCCGTCGACTGTTGAGTTTCCTAAAGCAAGTTCCTTCAACAAGCCGATTTAGACGCTGCTGCTTAATCAACTCTAAAATTTCAGGCTGAATCTTCTCTTTTAGTTCCCTGGGGGATCCAGAAGAGGGTGCAGGTGACAAACAAGCAAACAGTCACAATCTTAGACACATATAACTGAGTTTTCCTAGGAAATCAAGAAAAGCTTATACAGTACATATAGTTTCTTTCCAGACAGAGCAATAAGCCTCAACAACTCTATGTGTACTATGGAGACAGAGTTTGAGCTCTGCAGTGCAGTTCTCTGTGATGCTACTAATTATCTATAGGAATAAAGTGAGATGGCAGGTGACTACTTCATTCAACTAGCAACCAGCAGCCATATCAGGAACATAAATCTCCCATTTATTTTGTTTTTGCATGCAATAAGGAACGATTTAAAAAAAAAAATCCAAGGTGGTTTCGTGGTTATGAGAGTTTCTGTACATTTGTTTCTATAAATTTTCCAATTATTATCATCATTATTATTTTGTATTTCAGATTTTTCCCTGAAAAAAATTATTTCTGTGAAAAATTTTGTTTTTTGGCAAATGTATTTTTGCACAGAAAGACACATTTTTCCACACAAAATCATTTCTTTGTCTGTGCAAGGTTTTTTTTTGTGTGTGTGCAAAAAATTCTAAACAATTCTGTTGGAAAAAAAAACCAGTCCAAAAATGTGAAAAATCTCATGGTGGTTGACAATTTTCTTAACAAGGTGTCCCAGTGTTCATACCCTTTACTTATCAACAGGAACATCTGTTTATATTTGATACATTCCTATCAGATACTATACACTTTTCTTTATCACCTAAAGTTAATTGCCAGAAAGCGGTATGAGCTGCTGATCGTTGCAAAGCTTTCTGTGCTGGATTGCATTTGTGGTGGCAAATCATCGACCTAACATGGCATACTTGATGATAGAGAAGCCCAAATCATGTGCCCAGCAACTGGAGGTCGACCTTCTGGTGCACACATTCGTTCAGTCTCTTCAGTGTTGGATCCTCCTAATGTGCTGGAATACAACACTCCTCACCGCTGTCTGACTATGCTGGCTATGAGTTGTAGCCCAACCCATTGGGTGTGCCAAGCTATAGAAGGCTTTGCAAAGTATTCCATTAGTAATAATAAAACCAGAAAAGGTGGTGGCATCACACACCTAAAATTACAACAATGAGAACGCAGTTGTCCTTGATATTCAAGAACCAGCTGCCTTTATATTCAGCAAAACCAAAGCATAGAAATGTTGAAACTGTCGAGGTATTCTGTCAAGAAACAGCACAGCCTCATCCTTCTAACCACGTAGACTTATATCCGTTTTATCATTGATTTCTATATTGACTTGTTTCCTCTCAGAAAGAGCGTTTATGTTTGAAACGTACTGATACCATCCTGTCATTAAATTAACTCATACTTATGGCCTTACTTTCTTTTCATCTCCAGGCAACATTATTGATACAAGAAACCACAACCTAGAAAAAAGCTCCTTTTTTAGACTACCCAAGCCATACTGAATAGGGGATTCTGGGAGTCCACAAGAATAAATTTTCCAAGTTCTCTGTGTTGTGCTCCAACCACTGACAGCTCTCTGATTTGTGCATGTGTCCAATTAACACACTGAATGGACTAAGTTATCCATTATTTTTAATATACTGACCAAAGCTTCTGATGCAGGCTGCTGGTGTAATTTGTACTATAAATATGCTCTTCAATCCCTCACCCCTCATTTTATCAATGAAGGAAGAATATGTAGCAATACATCATGAAGTCATATGACAAATCTCTGGGACTTTAAAAATGGTTTGAGTATGTAACTTCCCAGGCAGAAAATATAAGCATATCTAGTATTTAAATGTGCCTTCAGGTTCTGTACCAGGTGTCTGAATCCATTAATTTACTGTTAAGGTTAGATTCTTGACTGCTAACAAAATAAAAACACCTATATAAGGGGTAAGATTCAAGAGTCCTCTTGACCACAAGTACCTAAAAATGTTTGTATTCTGTGATAGGGGCCCTGGCATTCTGGTCAACATAAGAATTGGACCTGAGATCGCTATAGAGATGTATTGGCAATCTGCCTCGAGGTCAAACAGTGCAAACTGGTGTGAAAGGAGGTCTGAAACATCTACTAACAGATGCAACTGAAAGAGATTATTTAGGAGATAAGGTTGTTTTGTTTTGTATTTTTACTGGTAGCCATGGAACAGCAATTTACTCTGTTTTCATAGGATGCTAATGCGCTTGTGCTTCTGTCTGGCCTTCATTTTGCCTAGTTAACTGACATTTTGTTCTCTGCAACTGGGCACGAGAGAAAAAAAATCACTTGCAGGAAGGAACACAGACAAAGAGTGAAAATGTCAAAGCTTTGTGTGCTGCAAATAAGCTACTCTACGCCCTAGAGAGATGACAGGAATCCACTTTAGGTGCACACAAAGCGACTTTTTTATAATGCCTGCAGAAAAAAGTGAATACATTCCAAGTAGATTTGACTGCTCTTTTTTTCATACTCCAGTCCTCAACAGTTTTGATTCCCCACGGCTACTCTGGAAGACCTTCACAAATGTCATTTGCATTTGCTAGACCTTTCAAGGAGGAAGAAGGGAGGCAGAACAAGTCATTGTCAAAAGAATACCTACAAAATTGGACGAGACTGGAAATCTTCCTGATTCATCCTCTCAGACTGGCGAATTTTCAGTATTTCTGCGTAGCTTAGATTTTGAAGTTTACTTTTGAACTGATCCAAAGAACTAGGCTTTGTGGTCAGTGCTCTCATTATTTGCTCCTTCACCACTTGCATTACCTGTGGATAAAAGAAAAAAAAGTTTCAAAGTCTAAGCAATCTTTTTCATTGGATATGCATAATTTCATTGCAACTACTCCTCAAAACTGCCAAAATGTTAGAACTCTAACTGGTATAAACCAAGGCCCTTTTTGCACAGTGTTTCTAAAGCAAGAGGGCCCCTTGAGCATGACGCACTCCCATTTACACAACGCTCAAGGGCCTGATGCAGACCATGCACGCACCTTTTCATTTTCGGCTTAAAGCCGAAAATGGTGCACGGACGCGCAATGCTCCTGGGGCCCGCGTGCACTTACCTGGTGTGCTGTGTGTCGGGAGCTGGGCCGGTCGCGCTTCCTGCCTCAGTGCTAGCCTGCAATTCCCTGGTTGCGCTGCGGTAGGAAGGGGCGGGGCATTTGCGCGGCGCTCGCGCGACCAGGAAACTACTGCAGATCTGAAGCAGCAGGGAAGTGGCAGCATTCCTTCTGAGGCTCCTTGTGCGAGCACCCCCCCACCTCCGTGAAAAGGTAAGGTACGAAAAAGACTTCTCCAATTTTATTTGTTTAATTGCGAAGTACATGGGGCATACATTTGTACAGGATATAGGCCACTTGTTTCATGTGCAATTTAAACAGGAAAACAAACACAACTAAACTCCTTCTCTCTTGGGCAGGGCTGTTCAGAGGGTGGTGTGACAGCTCTGTACACCATTATCTCCTGCTCCAGCCTTGCCACATCACTCACTAATGTCCTGGGTACACAGTGCCTCCTGATATCCCACTTGATTATCAGTCATGAGTGCTACAGGACAGAGCTAAACCAGGACTTCCTAAAACTGCTGTTAACCCATGATGAATGGAAAGAGATTCTGTGTGTGTTCAAAAATCATTTGCACAGTGCAATTGAATTTCATTAAGCCCCATTTAGTTCAGTGGGAATTGTTCCCGGGTATGTGTGCATAGCACTGCACCCTCTAGCTAGTTTGGCCTTGAATCCAGCAAGGGATAAAAAAACTAGAGAGACTCTTTTTCTCTTTATTTCTTCAGAGACACACAGATGAACTGGACATAGTAATCAAAGGATTTCCCACTCCCTTGCTCAATAATGCCAGTCTTATGAGTTTAGGTACTGCCACCAACCAAAAGGATCACATGCTCTGACACTGTTATCAGACTCTCCATTCATATCTATTTTCTGTGACTAGAGTTGTGTAAGTTACTTGCTGATCATTCTAGAATCTACTCTAGAATCTTTCAGGGGACAGGCCATAGGCACCTCTAAGGCATTTGCATCTGTGCCATGAACACTTGTCATTTTTGCTTCTATATCTTCTATCTCCTTGCCTCAGCATAGAAGAACAGGCCAAGAGCAATGCCAGGTACTGAATGCTTGCTTTAGCACAGGAATGTAAAACCACAAATTCTTCAGTGGTGAAGCATCAGAAGGGCACAACATTTTCTCACCACGGAACAACTACAGCCCTAAAAACTTTGGGATGTCAATTCTTCTCCTGTTTTCAATTGGCTCACAGAATCATCACATGACCCTGTCTCCTTATGCCGGGTTTAATTCACCTCTCATCAGTTCTATTTTTGCCTGGAGCTCACAAAATGCCTTCATGCATAACTTGTTTATTAACTGTCATGTATTTATAGAGGAGCAGAGCACTCAGACAAGAACAAAATCAAAGAGAGGTTCCAAAGGCAAACCATGAACAATTCAAATTAGAAAAATGGAACAAGTAACAGCTCAGCAAGAGCAGTAAATCTGCATAGCAATTATTAAGAAAATGTTACAGAGATGCAGTTAATTAACAGAAGGGAGAGAAGGTTCCAATGGGAGAAGAGCTTATGCCAGCCCAAAGAGCCATACATCACGTTCTACTGGGCCTGATGACATTCAGTACCTCAAGGTGTTTACCAGCTTACCTCTTACTTCTCTTATTTACCTGCTTACATATTATTCATTCCAATGAGACTCTCAGATATGGAAATATTTTTAAAAATACATAGATTTATATTTCTTTTTAAAAAATAAAAACTCTGAAGCATTATGACAGCTCAAAAGCGACATGTAATTTCATTAAAACAGGCCAAGAAAGGGCTAGTAACTTGTTTGGCACTACCATTAATCTTATAAACATATCACAAGTCAAATGGCAAAAACAGAGCTAGCCATTTGATTATCTTCTGTAGCACAGCAACAAAGGATGCTCTCACCCCCCTTCCCCCAAAATCAATGTGAGTTAGTGTCCAAACAAAGCCACGTTATTTTGGCACATAATACAGAAAGTCACTT
Source organism: Ctenosaura bakeri (assembly GCA_948474755.1). Lineage (NCBI taxonomy): Eukaryota > Metazoa > Chordata > Lepidosauria > Squamata > Iguanidae > Ctenosaura > Ctenosaura bakeri. The sequence goes on from CAOLHI010002267.1 coordinate 158,090, forward strand.
AAGCACTTGTCCCCTTTCCTGGTTTAAAACAACAAGAACAAATAAAACAACAATTTGTTCCCCTTCCCTGACTCTCAAGAAGTGCTGCTTGAAATAGACATATCCTTCTGCCTAATGGTTGGGCCAGCCATCACTGTTAGTTTTCAATATTGTTTTTGAATATTTTATTCATTTATATAAGTCAGGCTAAAGTTGTGTGAAGACCATGGATGACAGATCACACTCAGGGCACTGCATGCCCTTCTCTCTACGAATGTCATTGTTTATTTGTACAACTTCCTTCCACTCTTTCTAATGGGGCTTGCAAAAGTGGACAGGCCCAGTGAATTGCACTAATGGTCAGAAATATGTAAAACTCTCTCATTTCCCATTTCGTACATTCAGAAAAAAAATGGCAGCTAAAAACCACAGTAATAGTCATCTTTGGCAGCCAGCCATCTGAAGTCTACTTCTCCATTCATAAGATGCACCTAGAAATGGCAGCCCACTCAAAAAGTGGCTTTCCAGTCTACTAGAACTGCTTTTTCTGACATCCTGCCATTTCATATGGGCAGGCCATTTTCCCCCCATAAAATAATAGAATGGATTAACTGTATGTTGTATGATGCAAGTGCACCTGCAGATCTGGAGGTCTTTAGTTGTGCAAAGCCAAATAATATTACCTACTCGTACAATAGTACTACTTTGGTGTTTTTAGTAAAGGGCGTAGGTAGTGTGGGGTTATGAAAGAAGACAAATCCTTTGAAGAGACGAAATCCTTTAAAACAACAGTCATGTTATCTGCCTGGCAGGAGACTCCATTAAGAACCCATTTTGACGCTGAATTCTGCAATCATGGCTGCTAATTTACAGTGAATAGTGCTTCTTACTAATATCCCTGTCAGGAAATTAAAAGTGCTGTGAATTTTACTCCTTTATGCCATTTCTCTCTTATTACAAAGCAGAACTCACAGCCTTATTCCAACTCTAATGGCCAGAAACAACCTTTGGTGAAACAAGCTGAAATATATCCACCAGATTTATTAGGCTTTGGAAGTGGTACTATAAACGTTTAGAATATAAACACAAAAAAGACTCCAGAGAATCATGGAATAAAATTACGTTGCTTATCACTTATTCAGAAACCAATTCTTGTCAGATCAGATTTTTATTAAAAGAAACTCTTCAGCTTCATTGCTCTGTATCTGCCTTTTTGGCAATAATTATACAATATCACTGAAGACAGACATTCCAATGAAGCTCAGTTTTTCCAATTAAGATAATTTGTTCCTGACAACAACCTGCATTTATCTAGAGCCTGACAACTTCTCATTAAGTGTGCTCCATTTTGACACCTAAGGGGGGGAATCTATAATTTAAAAAGTAATATCTTTAGTCCAAAGCTTTTATTTTATTTTTTGCCTACAGAATTTTTCCAAGTTTGCTTGCTGGCTCTGTTGTCTGCCCTGTGCAATAACAGAAGCTACAAGGCAAAATTGTATAGCCCCCAATATTTTCCTTTGTTGAAATCCAGCTTAGACAATATGTTATTAATGGTATTTATTTTTTCAAAATACTATTAATTTAATTATACATTATGTGATGCGAAAAGTGCTCAGACAATTTATTAATTTACATAGCACCATCTGCATACACAGCACATTACAGAGAACAGATATGACAGCTCCAAACTTCAAGCAGTTAAGGTCTACACATGCAAGTGAAAAACAGAGGAAGGCAAAAATATAGGCATGGGAAAGCAGAGGAAAAGTATGTGATAGAATCATAGAGTTGGAAGGGACTGCAAATGTTATTGAGTCTAACCTTCTGCTATGCAGAAATAAATAACTAAAACACTCCTGAAAGATAGTCACTGAACCTCTGTTTACGTGCACTGTGGCTACATGTAATTATCACAATTCATGTGCCATTCTAGAGGAATAAAGCCACATGGCTTTTTCAAGCAAGATGCAGAATTACGTCAAGTTTTTTTGTAATGTCATGCAGCCCTCAGTCTATTTCACACAATAGCTGAAGATTTTTTCCCCCTTGCAAAAGCTCACATCACCAACAACTAGCCTTGAAAGTGTGACAGGGCACTTTCTGTTGCAACCAATTAGCACTTTCACTGCAACATGCACCCCTCCATTGTGTTTTAAAGAGTTAAAAGTAACCAAGACTAACTGATTTCACATTGTAAGTACAACATGGAACAATGGGTCCAGAAGATGAATAAATACAGTGCTTGGAAGGAAACTGCTCCTATTTCAATTTGTGTGTCCTTCAAATAAACGTGTGTGTGTGTGTGTGTGTGTGTGTGTGGCAGAGGGACAAATAATCACTAATACAGAGATAAGCAGTGGAGACCAAATGGCTTGTCTGTAAAGGACGCTTACTCTATTTAACCTCTAGCTAACAATGTGTTCAAGCCACCTGCCACCATGTAAGATTAACTCTGAGTGTGTCATTTAATCACTTTCAACTCATCTCTATCTTATCACCTTTTGATAGCTTTCCCTACTCTCATCCTTGAGCTCCACTTTTATTTGTCTTCTCTTCTCATTCTCACTCTCTTATTTCAATACTACAGAATTTACTTTTATGCAATCATTCAATCAATCAATCAACCAATCATAATTGCCCTTTCCTAGAAGGAAGTTCAGAATTCTTAATATGCTTTTGATTCAGTGAGTGGGTGTATTAAGTGGCAGTCATGGAAGATGAAGACTGAAAATTAAGCAGCCTGATGCAACTAAAAACAATGCCAGTATGCCATTTCTAGTTGCTTCACTAGTATTTGGGCAATGACCTAACACCAGGATAATTGATAGCTTTACCAACAGTTACAGACAACTGCATTAACTGCATGAATTAACTGCAAACATTGGCCCTACCTGAAAGGTTACCTTGATCTTACAGTCTGGCTGCAATCCAAAGGAACAGTTACATAACATATGGGGAAGACTCACATACAGGCAGAACTTCCTTTGTGTTATTTTCTGTTGGGGCTCCTGCCACAGTGAAGCAGCTTCATTTTAAAAATGAGAATAATACTTCATACTAATACTGAAACATTTTAAGCATTATTATTCATCAACAAAAAGACTCAAATATGAGAATTCTTAACATGAACTGCAAGCTAAAGGATGAAAGGCTATATTGCAGAATGCTATTTTTATACTTGATCCTTATTTATTTAACCCTTATTAATTTTTGTTTCCTTTTCTTTGAAAATGTCTTGGGAAAGGCCGACAATATTTGATATGCAATAATAATATTTGAGAGACAATCTCTACATGTGATACTGTCTTGCTTTCTGAGGTGGCAAATGGATAGGCATTTCTACAGAACAAACATGGCGAGCTATCTCCATCTTGATGCCAGTATACTACTAGCCCATATGTCTGTTGCTCATTGCAACCTATTCTCCCTTCAGTTGTTTTTAGATTAAAATTTCCATTATTTTTCACTATCACTATGCTGACTAGGACTGATGGGAGCTGCATTTGAAAAACAACAGAATGACCACAAGTTGCCCATCCTGTCCTAGCTTCATACAAGAGAATGGAGGAATGAAATTGACCTAACAAATGATTTCATTGCTTCACTGATATGCCTAAGAAAAATTAAGAAGGAAAACTCTCTAGAATGTCCTGGAGATGAGAACAATTACACTCCCAAAGATGCAGAAAGAGATGTTACCACCAAGACCATCATCTCAGTTCTTTAAATAAAGGGTTTTGAAGAAAAGGATTAACACTCAGTGGTTAGGATTAAGAAGGTATGTTGCCTGCCTAGAAGAGAAATCATAGGATCAGTGAAGCACGGCATAAGTAAGAATGGGAAAGTCTAAAAGGAGCAAAGCCATACATAGCTTCCACAGCAGAACTAGAAGGATCCCACTGAGAATCTGAAAGTAGCATTGCCATCACTGATGTGTTTGTGTGTTTTCTGTAAATAAAGTTTGGAGGAAATGGATCATTAATTGCTGAAATCAGCACATTAGCTTCTTGAATTACTATAGGTCTACAGGTTAGGAAACAGAATCCACTGGGAACTGAACATAAATACATGACTTGTTTTAAAATTGTCTCAGATTATAAGAAAGAGAAACAAACCACACAGGAATAAAGCCATGCTGGATAAGTTGGAAGTCCAAACCATCTGGAGTGCCAAAGGTTAAGAACCACCATTTTGAGTTCGCTCTATCTATCTATCTATCTATCTATCTATCTATCTATCTATCTATCTATCTATCTGTCTGTCTGTCTTTCCCCTGCCTTTCTCCTGGGATGGGATCCAAGGCAGCTAGGGTGTATTTGGCCTCAATAATGTAAATTACTTGACCTGAGAGGTAGAATAAGTCCTTATCAGTTTCATACATATTCACCCATTAATCCATTGTGCATCATTCTATGATTTTCCTTTAAAAAACCTGCACAGATATATGCAGTTTCATATAAAATGTTCCCTAACGTATGCATTTTGTATGCATCTTTGTTTCTGTCATATGCATATGTTTTATGCACACAGCCTTCCCTAATGTACATAGTTTTGGATGCAAGTTAAAAGTGCAACATTGGAGAAATGCATAATCTGATGGGTATTTATGTTCCAATCTGTGTATTATGGCAGGAAGGACAAATTAGGCTGGTTCATTGAAACAGACAAACCAAATAAAAAATAATCTAAGCACTACCTTTTTTGATCATCATTTGTTAAATGGGAATTAGGGGAGAATAAGACAAAAATCTTTTTTTCTTTTTTTCTCTCTTTGTTTTTTCTGTCTTCAAAAAGATAGTAAAACTTGCACTGGAAGTATGTACATGCAAATGCACACACACACAAAAAGAAGAGGAATGGAGGAACAAAAGAGAGAGGACTAAACACTAGTCTCTCTATGCTGTTATATGTCTTTGGGGGTAAAGCTGACATCAAATGACTACAACATACAAAGGCTTCACTGCTCAATAAAAGGATATGACAGCTGAATATGACAGTCTATGTGAAACTGCTTATTATTTCATTGAAGTCTAGGTCAGATGGAAACCATGCTATTTTTTCCTCTAAACCATGACCAAAATAAAGCATGAGCAATGTCTAGCAGGTAACCTATTATCCAGGAATCTTTTCAGCAATGTTTTACCTGTCTCTTCTTCTTCCATTCTAGGATAGTTTTGCTCAAATGCAGAAGAGGAAGAAATCTTGCCATCTTCTATTTTCTCTGTCACTTGAGGTCAAGGCAGAAGAAGTATAGGTCTGATTTCACCTTGTAGTTCAGGGGTGGGCAACTATGGAAGGCTAGGAGCCATATTAGCCCCCTAGGAGACCTTGGAGGGCCAGATCTGCTCCATTTCAAAAAAATACAAAATAAAACACTGCCACCAAATACCTTTGGGGGTATGAGGGCATTTTCACCATACTTTGGGTTTCAAAAACATTCTTTTCAGGCCTAAACTCCCCCCTTGTGCAAAATACAGTGAAAATGCACCTCATACCCCCATGGACATTTTGGAGCATTTAAGGGGGGGGATTTAAAATTGCAAAAATTGTTTTTGACTCCTGGTGAGCACAGGAGGCCTCCAAATGTGGTGGAAATGCCTCCCATGCTTCTTAGAGTACAGTTTGGGGACATTCTGTAGCAAGAAATAAAGAAAGCAAGCAAGCAAGCAGAGAAATATCTTTGATCCTGGGGTGGGACCACAAAAAACAGCCCTTGTGGCAACATGTAGCTCATGGCCTGCACTTTGCCCATCGCTGTTATAGACAGAGAGAGCTGCCTTCTTATCCAAGAATTTCCACAAGACTCTTGCTGCAATTCAGAAACTCATTGGTCAGCCAATTAATCAGTATATTCTGTTACACTGAAATATAAGCAAAATAAATACTGTCTTGTAATACCTCCACTCTTTTGTTCATGTATAGCTATATACTTAGCCTTAGCAAGAGTGCTTTCTGCCACCACATCTGTTCATGTTAAATTAAGAATAATTTCAGCTAAGTTTTCAGCATTTTAGGGGCTTCATCACACAAGGCAGGTAAATCACACTTACAGCATGACAACAGTTCTGTCTTTGGCTGGGATTTATCACAAGGTTTCATTTCTCATTTGTTCTTCTCCCAGTGGGAGGTCATTTGGAAAGTGTTTCTTTTACAAAGGAGGTAATTAATATGAGAAAAAAAGAAGAGGAATGACATCATCTGGTAAGTTCCAGACAAAGACACTGTCATTCTGCTGCAGAACCAGCATGGTATAGTGGTTTGAGCTTTGGACTACAGCCCTGCAGACCAGGGTCTGACTCCTCCCTTGGCCATGGAAACCCAGTGTCACACACTCTCAGTTCCAGAAAACTCCATGATAGGTACACCTTAGGGCCACCATAAGTCAGAAACGACTTGAAAGCACACAACAACAAAGTGGATTTGACCTGCCTTGTGTGATAAAGACCAAGGCCCTTTCCACACCTTACCTTCTTCCAGTGCTGGGGTGCGGGGATCGTGCAAGCAGCCTCTGGCGAGAGGCTCTCGCATCCAGGGTCCTTCAGCTCTGCGTGAGCTGCCTGCTTACACAAGATCCCCGCATCTTCCTTCCACAGTGCAGCCTGGGAGTTTCCCAGGCTGTGCTGGGGCAGGAAGTGTGACCGGCGCAGCTCTGGAGGCTCTGCACGCCAGGTAAGTGCATGTGGGGCCCGGGAGCAATGCGCAATCTAGCCGAAAATGAAAAGGTGCGTGATCGGTGCCTGCCCTACCCTGGAGCGTCGTGTGATTGTGAGTGCGTCGTGCAGATCACTCCTCACAATCACGCGATGCTCCAGGTGCCCTTTCACATGGAAAATGCTGTGCAAAAAGGGCCCAAGACTCCATTCCAATGTGTTGTTTTTGGTCCAGGAGGTCTCACCTTCAGCCTATACCTTTTGCTGAGTCAACAAGACTTGTACTGGGCATTGATTAGTTATATGAATTATCTTTACTGCATGAGTAGACATTGTTATTGCAGCATTACTATGAGCAACTTGTTATTTGTGGCAAAGTTAAAAACATTAGTACACAGATAAAAAATGGGAAATGCATATCTTTCTTTACTAACTATAGGGCAGTGGGAAATGGTAGAAGGATGTGTAGTAATCTCTATTTAGAATATTTTTTTAAATTTCCTGGATATTTTAACTGAACATGCCGAAATGTTTCATGAGCTCCATTAGAGTGAACAGAATTCCTCTCATACTTCCACATTCCTGTTCTGTACGCATATGTATAAAATTCTGAATAACTAGAAAGGATCATCCCTTTAGCATACATATGCTAATGTTGATATGCAGAGATACCACCTTTAATCAGTAAAGAAACAGGATACAAGGGCTCAAAACAATGTGATTAATTATTGAAATGAAAGATAATTTATTTACATAGGCAAACATATTCTTTTTTTAAAAGCTGTTAACCATGCTAACAGCTCTGTAGTAATGCACCTATTTTAAAATTCAGAGAGCAGTGTTGAAAATTGAGCTAAGAATACTACTTTATGGAAGGTCAGTTCTCTTGCACTGTTTCAGAGTGTTGTAAATAATTGATGAAATGACTGGAAGAAAGAGAGCAACAAACTGTTAACAACTAGATCAGAAGAAAGGAACACAAAGTGGCATTAAATCTGTTTTGACTAACTGGAAGGGAAAACTATGTTCAAGCCTAATTTGTCTATGGGGCATACTAAGGGCTTATAGCCTGTGAAGGCAAAGCAGAACATAGCATAGGAACCTGTTCCAGGATTTCCTAACATGGAGCATGTGAAGCTGAAGGATATAAATGATGGTTCAGAGTGACTTTCTCTCCTTACAGGAATAAGTGCTAGAAGAACAGAGAAACCTCCTTACATAAGAACAAAGCAAGACCTCAAAGGACTGTAGTATTTAGAAATTACAAACTGGGTATATTCTTTTTTGTTCTAACATCCAGTTCCTGTCACTAAATGGAAGATGAACCTTATACACAGCCACTACTATTTTCCTATTCTCCACTTATATTTTTAATTAAATATCTTCTGAATGACTGCATCCAAAGTGAAGGCATGGCAAAACATGCCTTGGCTTAGCTATGAAAGCACAGAGAACACTTAAAAAGCCATGGCTGCACAGTACTGAAGGAACCAGAATCTTAACTCTTAGGCAGGAACTTGCTTCAGAAAGAAACTTCTAAGGCCCTTTTCGTACATTCTTCTAGCCGAAAATGGTGCATGATTGCACATCGCTCCAGGGTCCTGCATGTACTTATCATGCATGCAGAGCCTGCGGAGCCGCAGCACTTGCTCTTCCTACCCCAGTGCAGCCTGGAAAAATCCCAGGCTGTGCTGTGGAAGGAAGAGGAGAAGCCCTAATGCTGCCTGCTTGCTAGTAGGCAGCGACTGCGGAGCCGAAGCAGCGGGGATGTGAGAGCCTCTCGCAAGAGGCTACTAATGCGATCCCTGCACCCCAGCACCACGAAAAGGTAACGTGTGAAAAGGGCCTAAGTTTTAACTAGTTGATCTACACCAACACCCCCATATCTGTAGCCAGGCCTAATAATTACCTCTAAGCCTTGGATTACTACTCCTAGTACATGAGCTAACTGCTCCAAAAGTAGCAAAATTAATCCTTAAGAGACATTCTTGCTGATGTAATCCACTGCTATTACTGCCCTAACACCCATTCCAAATGGCATGTGTATACTCTACAAGACCCATTCCTTTAAGAATACAATGATGTGTGCTGCTTCCCAGGATGTTTCAGAGATCTGTTTGAGTTTGTGAACATTTCGTTAGTGTCTCCTTGTTCAAAACAGGTAACAATGTCACCCATATAGATATATATATACATTACATCTATCTCCCTCTGTAGAATAAAGGCAAGGTCTGATTATTTCCAAGTGACACTCCTAGCAGTTAATATTTGTTAGACTTTTCACAGCATGATTCTATAAATGCTTTTGTGGAACTTGCACACCTGTCACACTTCTGGGTATAGAAACCAACATGGCTGATCCAAAGACCAATCTTCCTTGATGTCAGCTTAAAGCAGGAGGTAGATAAAGTGAAGCCCTAGAACTGTATTTGGCCTCAAGGCTGTTTTTGCAGCCCTTAGGACTATCACTTTCCCTGGACCAGGTCTTTCCTGGGGGGGGGGAGGCAAAATTTCCCTCCTGGAAGTGGAGTTTAAAGACAGAACTGACCACAATCCCAAGCCTCTCCAAAACTTTGTTTAGTGCCAAAAACTGACATGCATTGCTGTCATAGGGTAAGCTTTGCTGGCGATAAAAGACGCAGTAGGATGTACACAGAGGTTCTTCCTGAACAATTTGATGTGGTGAATTAGCAGGGTTGCCCTCCCTTTAGTGCACCACAGACTGGCACTATATTTGGGCCCACTAGCTACAACAGTTTCTTTCATTCCTGGAAACTTGCTGCAGACCAGCAGTCAATGGCTTGAGAACTGGCACTGGTCTGTGGACCTCCATTTTGAACAGCACCTGCCTACAGCAGAGAAAGCATTTCAGTCCTTTAGCTGATGAAGTAGAACTGGGCAGCTGATTCTACGCAGACTATCCCATGGTTGCCACTCCTGTTTCCTGTGGCTAACAGTATACCTAGGCTGAGATGACCCTCTCACCCACAAGACCAGTGGAAGATGGATTGCCAAGGTTTATATAAGTGCTGAAGCAAACAACAGAAACAGAATTGCACAAGCATGATTTCTCTCACATCTTAAAAGCTATGAAAACTGTATAAGCAAGTTGCTAACCAGAAAGTATACTTCCCATGACCTGTTCCCAGTCTTGAGCTGCCAAACTAAAGTGAAACTATGTCTCAGAACCTACTAAACACATTTAACCTTCTCAGTGCCATTGGACAGCCACTGGGTTTTGGCCACAATACTAACAAGGGCTCTAAATCCCATTGGCCTAGTGGCAGAGGGCATGCTCACTGCACGTGGCAGCTAACCTTCTAAATACCTTGTGGAGTTCTCTCCTGCAGGTGGCAGGTTCAGTTTGTTCTCTCTCTTCTTTTAGCCAGTTGGCAAAGACTTTTCTTTTTAAAAATCAGGAAGGTCTTTGGTTTATAATTTATGTGGCAAAAAGAACTTTTAATGGTGTTTTTATCTTTCTCTTTAAAACTGTGTTTTAATTTGTGTATTAAATTGTTTCAACCTTGTGTTTTAAACTGAACTGTCATTTCATTGATTTTTAACTTCTGTATGACTAAATTTTCAAACTATATCTGTTTTTCAGATGCTTGTAACCCATGTAGGATCATGTACAAGGAGAATGGTGGAATATAAAACAAACAAACAAACAAGTTTCATGGGTCCCCTGCTGTGATAAACATAATAGCATATTTTTTTTCAAATTAAAAGTGGACTTCAAGACCCTTTGAGGTTTTTGTTTTTCTTTGGCATTTTTGGCAATTAATGTAACCCAAACAGATTCACAAGGACAAAAAGAATGGCCTTTGGATCTGTCAGTTTCCCACTCTTACCTCACATGGAAGTTGTTACTGGCTGAAATCAAGAGCTGGGAGGAGCTGTTGCTACTGCTGCTCACCAGTGGAAGGGAGTTTAGATGAAGAAGCAGTTGGTCTCAGTTTGTAGGGGGGAAGAAATGAGGAAGCCCTCACACACAAAGGACACCCTCTTGGCTTTCCTCTCAGAGCCCAGAGCAGCTGCACTGTCATTGCCTCTCCTCTTCCTCCGTTGCCCACAAGCAAGCAGAAGCAGTGTTGGCACCTTCCTGGGCTTGACAGCTGTCAAGGCAGTGGTTCTGGATAGGGCACAAGAGCTAGAGAATAGTTCCCTACACTCTGTCCAAAAAAGAGATATATGCACATCCAAACAGTAGTTAGGTATGCATATTAACAGAATCCCGCCCCTTATGTTCAAGTATCACACTTTCTTATCCCTACTGTCTGCTACAGGCAGGAATGCTCTTACAGTGGCAGGCTTCACTGCTAGACCAAATGCCCACTCATAATCATGGCTATACTTATAGCTTTCCTATTCCACATTGTATTTAATTTTGCATGCCCATTTAAATCCAACCGATTTACTCTCAGGTGACAGCTTTGAAAACTTTCAAGTTTCATTTCTATTGAATAAGTATATCTCACTCTGTGCTGTTTTAGTTTGTGCGTCCATACTCCTTTCTAAGTAACATGCCAATGTCCTTCCTTCCAGAATGTTGGTTCTGGTGCTTCAAAGGTTTTCAATATGCAAGAGAGTTCAAGAGGTTGTATTCTCTTCACATTTGTATTTTTGGTTCTTGCATGAGATTGTTTCAAATGTGTTTGCTCATTGTGATTACTCTAGTTTGAGTAAATTGACCTGTGCCTTTATCTTGGCCTGAGTCCACTTCCATGTTCATAGGTAAGTCCTTCACTGAGTGACCCTCGTGCCATGCATGCATGAAAATGCTTCCTGCTCCTACATGGGGTTATGGCAGAGTAGGAATCATGCAGCCATTCAGATGTGGTTAGATTGTAACTCCCAACAACCCTCATCAGTACAATCAACAGTGAAGAATGCTAGGAACTGCAACCTAAAAACATCTGGAGAACCACATGATTCACATACTAGGGTAACAGGTTTTTGGATATTAGTAAAAGACAAGGGGATGTTTGGGGAGAAGATAAAATCCTGTGGGGTGGGCCCAAAGAACTCCATGCAAATGTCCAGACACATCTACCTGTTTTCCAAGTTTAACCAGATTGTCTTTCCAACTGCAGCTGTTCCTCCTGCATCAGAAGCCACACCTGCACGTGGCTTCTTGAGGGCGTCAGCAGAGATGACTGCAATATGAAAGAAAGGGCTTGGAAGCTTATTTGAAGCACATGGGAACTCTGCACAGCCCTTCTGGATCCTAACACCCATGTTTTATCAATTACTGCTGCAAATATATTGCTACCTTTGTTTCTCTTGCCTGAAAGTATCAAGAGTATAACAGACATGCACACTTTAGATTGTATGTCTGAGACTGAAACAAACGGATACAACCCTTGCAAGCACAGAAATACATTGCTTAGAAGAAAAGAAGTGACTGCGAGGCAGGTAGCACAGAGCCTATGAACTGGCAGCAAAGACAAAATGAGACAGCCAGGGAAGGAGGATTCAAATAAGAGCTGACAGTTCCCTTAGAAGGGTGAGCCGAATACAGTCAGAACGTGGAGGAATGCAATGCTCAAAGGCCAGCTGACACGTCTAATGGTCACACCTGCTCTGCTTTGGATGAATTGACTGCAGCCTGTGGTAAAGGTAGAAATATTGCTCCAGGGCTACAGTAACATGCCAACAACACATCAATCACAGGACTTCACAAGACTGTCCCTAATATGTCTATCAACCTTCCAGAAGCCTGAGGTAGTTTATGTTTGGAGGAGGGAAGAGAAGTCAAATCCTGTGCCTATGCTACACATAGCCTCTGGAGCCAGAAAGGAGAAAATAACTGCTGTCTTGTTTTTAATGTTAAGTGTGGGGGGGAAATGTGCAAAATTCTTGCTTTTAGTGTATTAATGAGTGACAACATTTTTACCTCACTCACGACACCATTAATCATTCTCTTTAAAAGCCCCAAAACTTTAGCCTGTTTGGTGGCCATTACAAAGAAAAATGATGGCAGTCAAGAGGAGGGGTTAGGAGAGAGAGTGACAGAAAACAGGTGGGGAGAGATAAATGACAGCAAAATCTGTGATTTTATCTTCCAAGACTGCTATGGTTTTAACACGCTGATCCTGTAAAACCTGGCAAAGGACTCAACTATTTTGGTAAGAGCTTCCCAGTTAATTAGGGTAACAGCCTGATCCTACAATACAAATCTCCAATGAGTACCTGAATCCTGCTGATGGGGGGGAGCTACCCAAAACATTATTCAGAATATCCCCATGTATATTTTCATATAGGAGGACAGCAGATACACATATTTCACTGAATGTGCACTAGGGATGGAATGAATACCTAAAGACTCAGGGGAAAAAATGAAAAAGGGCTTCTTGGAAAACTCCAAGAAAACAACCATGGCCCGGGAGAAAAGCCATGAGACTGACAATGGAGGCAAGCTCATGATTTCTTTCACCTCCTGACTTAGCCACATAATAGCTGAGGAAGGCAAGGGCACTTAAGGAACTTCCCCGTGTTCTGATAGTCAGATACACAAAAACAATATCCTTCTTTAGAGGCATTATCGTGCATCCAGCTATCAGAATGTAGCTCACTGATCCTTAACTGCCTCCACTCTCTCTTGCATACTATGCAGGCATGTGAAGGGGCCAGGGTAGCCAATGGTTGTCCAGCTATGCTCTGATATACATCTTTATCTGCCTCCCACTCTCCCCCTGGCCCCTACATGGCCATGTCAGCAAGGGAGGATTCTCCAGCTATCAGAATATAGCAGAATTATCCTCAGTCATGGCCACCTTCTCACTATGGCTGCATTTCCTCACATACTGCCCTGCCCTGCCTGGCAACTATACGGCCATATCAGGAGAGCAGTGGTGGCGGAGGACTACCTGGCTATGTTCTTGAGGTCCCAGCGGATTGTGTCATCATTGAGCATCCAGCTATCAGAATATAGCCAGACAAGCTTTGACTGCCCTCCACCCTTCCATGCCTGCTGCAGTGGGAAGGGATAGGAAAATGGTGAATTGTGTGTGTGTGTGTGTAACTTTCACCTTCCCGTGAGAACTATTTTGAAAATTGCCGAGATTTCAAAGACTTTCTTGTAGCAGGAAGAAATGTGAATCAATTATTCATTTCCTCCTTCAGGAATGGATTTAATCTAAATTCACACCTCACATGTACATGCCATTAAATATAAGTGTACAATTGTTGTACATAAAAATGTACATGGTGGTGTTTCCTCACCACTTGTCAAAATGCTTCAAGCAAATCTGATACACAAAGGAGCTAGAGAGGAATACTGACTCATTAACCTATGGGAATAAACCAGCTTTTTATTCTTGTTTGACAGAGACAATTGTTCCCCGAACTGACCCTAAAAATGAGGCAATGAGGTGGCTGCCTTAGGCAGCAGGATTTTGATGTCATCAAAAGGCAGCCAATGGCCACTTATTAGCCTTGATATCAGTGTAAAGTCGAAGGTTTTCACGGCCGGAATCCATAGGTTGTTGTGGGTTTTCCGGGTTTTGAGATCGTGTTCTATTAGTATTTTCTCCTGACATTTCGCCTGCATCTGTGGCTGGCATCTTCAGAGGATATGATGGCATGGAAGTGAAACAGAGTATATATACTTGTGTAGTCCCTCGGGGTGGGAAGGAGCAATTTGCATGTGTTACAGTTGGCCTATTGTTAAATGGGATATCCCCCAGAGTTATACTGTTAGTCAGGGGATATGCATAACAGTGCATTAAGTACATTAGCAACCCATTGTATCGCTTCCTGTTGAAACTGTCCATGTGTTTATGGATTTCAATGGCCAATGAAATCCATAAACACATGGACAATTTCAACGGAAAGAAGAAACTTGAAAAGTAAACAAAATTTGGCTACCAGTACTGAAGAACACTAAGATCAAGACTCAAAAACATGTCAATGAAAACCACCCAAACTCTGGAGGTCCCTCTACAGGGAATAATACAATGGGTTGCTAATGTACTTAACGTACTGTTATGCATATCCCCTGACTAAAAATACAACCCTGGGGGATATCCCATTTAACAACAGGCCAACTGTAACACATGCAAATTGCTCCTTCCCACCCCCGGGGACTACACAAGTATATATACCCTGTTTCACTTCCATGCCACCATATCCTCTGAAGATGCCAGTCACAGATGCAGGTGAAATGTCAGGACAAAATACTAATAGAAAGCAGCCTCAAAACCCAGAAAATCCACAACAACCTTGTTATCACTGTATTTTTACTATTAGGGAGGAGAACTACTGATAACAGTGTGCTTTTCTTAGGCCATCTCTGCACTACATTGTTATAGTGCTATTATTCCGCTTTCAACATCCTGTGGAGTTCTGGAGTTCGCAGTTTGGGGAGGGGCATTTAGAACTCTCAGTCAGAGAATGCTTTGGCCTCAGTAAACTACATACCCCAGAATTCCACAGGATGTTGAAAGTGGAATAATAGCACTATAACAGTGTAGTGGGGAAATGGCCCTAATGTTTACTTATTACCCCTAAAACATTGTTTTTGAAAGGGTTATTTTGGGGAATTTGGTACACTTGAGGCCACTATTGTTCTTTTAAATATTTTTAAAATTATGTTATTTTGTAATGCAATGTGCTAATGTTCCTCATGTAAGTAATGTGATTTTAAATGACGGAAGGAGAAAGTGCAGCCTGTGGGCTGCTCCTAGGGAGGGGAAGTTTTTAGAGGTGAGGAGCAGCAGGAGAATTTCCAAAAGAAGAAAACGGAGAAGTAGAACAGAAGGACCAACTATCTAGCTGTATATATTGGGAAGCAGAGGAGCTGAAGTACTGCACATACACCACTTTTACTGAGTTTTCACTAGGGACACTAAGAACTATTTTTGAAATCATCATGTTTGCCATTACAATGAATGTACTACAAAGATCAGAACATACATCTAGTTAAAAATAGATTCCTTGGGCTTTCTTTTATAATAAACAACACACAAATTGTCAGGGGTACTAAAGGCATTCTAGGCCAGCATCCATTATACCAACATGAACTGTTCTTGCAACTGACTAATATCAGCTCATCAAAATGATCTCCATGAGAGCAGCAGGATTTGCACACCTAAATAAATTATTCTAGGTGAAATTACTTCATCATAAAATGGAGCCTCTCAAACGTTAAGGTAGTAAACTGATTTAATGAGGTTTACGCTGTCATGGCTACTGCAACTGCTGAGGCACAAAGATAAACTGATCCACAAATCATGACATGCAAAACGTGACAAGAAAGCTGTGCTCCACTGATCAGGCAAGCACCTTTTTAAAATCTCATAGCTTCTACTTGCCAAAGCTACATGCAAAAGGCTCCCACAAACAACTCCTTTAGCCAGGAGATACCATCTGACAACAAGCCTGGTCTCATCTCAGCCTGTCTTCCCTTATCAGCACCTTTCACATTCTTCTGACCAGGGTTCTTTGCAGTCTCGCGAAGATCACTGCAGACATCCTGCTGTGTAGACAGGCTGATCACATTTGAATTGCCTTCTACATATTTTCCTCATAACCTTTCTTGCAGTTTCCATCTGTCTCTTTTTCTTCCATTGCCACTACTTTGTTGGTCTGCTATACCTATATGGAAATAATGGTGGGAGATCTGTGAGATAAAGGAGGGTGGGGAACAAGTAGTTCTCCAGATGTTCTTGGATGGTGAGTCCCAGTAGCCCTAGCCCATATAGCCAGTCATTAGGGATGCTGGGAGTTTTTTACTATCAGCATTTGGAGAAGCACATCATTTCTCATCCCTCAGATAAAGGAACCAATCAGATCCATTTCACTGTAATTTGGCAGAGCTCAAAAAGCTACTTTTACAAGTAATTCATAACATAACTTGTTACAGAGCTCCCAAAGTAAGTCACTGTTGTTGACATTTTTTATAATCTGCCCCGCACACTAAGGTCCTCTGGGAGGAATTTACTGCAGCCAATCAGAACTAGGTTGGCTGCAGTTACCCAGAGGACATTTTCCTCTATCGCTCCCAAACTATGGAATGGCCTGCCGGAAGAGACCCGGCATATTACCAGTCTTGACTGCTTTAAAAAGGCAGTCAAGACTGTCCTCTTCCGACAGTCCTTCCCAGACTAGTGTTCCACCACCTCTCATCAACTGTCCTCTTGTTTTTAATCTTGTTTTTAATTTGTTTTTAATAGTCAATGTGTTTTAGGGGGTTAGAAGGGTGGGTGAGTGGGGAGGATGGGGTTTTAATGTATTTTATATATTGCTGTAATGCCGCCTCGATCCATTGGGAGAGGTGGGATAAAAATAATTTTTTATTATTATTATTATTATTATTATTATTATTATTATTATTATTATTAAAGTTTTTACTGGCTGATTAAATTACGCATTATGCTACTTATTACTTTTCTGTCAATAATGAAAAGAAAAAAGAAAAAAGTAGAGTTGACAACAGAGTATCATAAAACTTGAGAAAAGTCTTCTAAAATGTCTTCATTACACAAAATATACTGATTATACCAGAAAAGTCATGTTTGCCCTCTTTATGTTACTTGTAACATAAATGTCACTTTGCTTTGCCCTTCTTACAAAATAACCCTATTTGTTAAAAATAACTGCATTCCTTATACATTCTTACTTCTAATTTCTATAATCAAGAATTTTAATTTGCATTTTAAATATACCTCCTTATATGTGTGGCTTGTTGTTGTTGTGTGCCTTCAAGTTGTTTCCAACTTACGGAGACCCTAAGATGAACTTATCATGGGTTTTTCTGGGACTGAGAGACTGTGATGTGCCCAAGGTCACCCAGTGGTCTTCCATGCCTGAGCAGGGAATCAAGCCCTGATCTCCAGCATCGTAGTCTAACACTCAAACCACTGGACCCTGCTGGCTCTCTGTACTCACGGATGCTTCATCTTATTTCAAGCACCTAGGTGGAAGAGACAATGCTTCTTGCAAGGCATTGATAAGCATATTGTAGAGAAAGCAAATATGTTTGTGGTAAGAGAACAGTGTCATTCTCAGAACAAAACCCAATCATGGAGCACCACTCCAGCATATAACTTAGGAAGTGAAAGATTAGTTGATCACAGCGTGCCGAAGTCACATAGTGAACAGATACCAGCACAATTTTTAAAGACATTTTCTGCTACAAGCAAGGTAAGGGATACTTATTAACACTGGCATCCTCAGTTGTATACTATTGACAGATTTTGACAGATACCCTATCAAAAAATGGGCAACAGCTGCAAGATTCTTCACACTTTGGGCTTCCTTTGGGGGAAAATGTATACATAAATGCACATCTTCTTTTCTTTTTTTTTTTAAATTTTTTATAATTATATAACTAAATCACAAATACAAAACAAGAAAAAAAAATTAAACACCATGTGATATACATAATAGTGAATTAAAAAAAAATTTTTTCTTTTTCTTTTTTTCTCTTCTCTTAAGCAATACTAACTTTCATTGTTATTTTGCACCTTTACCCTTAAATTTATAAATCTGTTCAACTGTTATAATTTCACATTTAATTCAATATTTTTCACATCCCCTTTAATCTATTTCTATTGTTAATTCTTTTAACTTTTTTTTTTAAAAAAACATTGACATCACTTATCCATTTAAATCTATAAATCACAAGTTTAACACACACACCTACTAAGAATTACAAAATATACAACATAAAAGAAAAACAAAACTAAAACTAAAAAATACCCCCCCCCCAGAGCCAACTTTTTATTTAATCCACTTTCCAAAATTGCCATTCTTCTTTTGACAGGGTAGTATTACTATCTCTTTTCAGAACTTTATCCAAAAATATTTTCCAAATTTCTTCAAAATCATTCCCTTTAACCAAACCTTTCATAAACCTAATTCTACATGTTAGTTTATCATTAATTGCAATTTTCCACACTTCGTTATACCATTCCTCTATTTGAAATTTTTCATTTGCTTTCCATTTTTTTGCTATTATTAATCTCGCTGCAGTTAACAAATTTGTTATTAATTCTTTCTTTACTTGAGTACACTCAACCTTATCATATATAGACAACAATGCAATATTTGGACATACTGGTATATCTGCTCCTATAATCTCTTTTATCTCCTTAAAAACCTTTTGCCAAAACTCCATTATCTTATTGCAATTCCACCACATATGCATATATGTACCAATTTCTTGACATCCTCTCCAACATAATCTTGAATATTTCTCATCTATTTGATTTAATTTCACTGGAGTCAAGTACCATTTCCACACTAATTTATAATAATTCTCTTTTATTCTTATTGATAATTTTTTTAAATGACGTTGTTTCCAAATTTTTCTCCATTCTTGTATATCTATATTTTGTACTCTCTCTTCCTCCCACATTTTTCTAAGAAAATCCTCTTCTTGTTCTTTTGCTAATATTTTATATATTTCACTTGTAATACCTTTTAGTATTTCATTTTCTTGCATATTTTCTCTTTGAATAATAATTTGTTCAAATTTAGTATATTCTTTAAAATCCTTAACATATCTTTTCATACTCTTTGTCCATTGCTCTAATTGTATATAATTTAACCAGGATATTTTAGTTTCCTGCAATCTCTCTTTCATTCTATCTTTATTTATCATTATTTTCATCCATTCTTTTAATCTATAAATTTTTTGTTTTTTTATTTCTTTCTCTATTATTTCTCTTAAATTTATTGGAAATTTTTCCATCATCACTATCGGAGTTAATATTGATATATTCGGTATTAATTTTCTTTGATTTTTTTTCCATATTTCTATTATATTTTTTATAAAAGGATTTTCTATCTTCTCCATTTCTTTCTTTGAAAAATTCCTAAAAAATATATTTTCTAATTTTGTCTCAATATTCATATCTTCTATCTCTAACCAATCTAAATCACCCTTTCCTGAAACCCCCTCTATGGTATATCTCAATTGATTTGCATAATAATACCATTTTAAATTTGGAAGTCCCAGGCCACCTTCTTTTTGACTTTTATACCAATATTTCTTGTTAATCCTCGATTTTTTATTTCCATTACAAAAATTATTTAATATCTTTTGCCACTCCTTTAATTCTTCCTCTGATATTTTTATTGGTAGCATTCTAAACAAAAAGTTAATTTTAGGTAAAATTTTCATTTTTACCACTGCTATTCTACCAAACCACGATAGCTTTATATTTTTGTAGTCCTCTAATTTCCTTTTTGTTTCTAATCTTAATTTCTTGAAATTTTTTTCCTGTAATTCTTGTAAATTTTTTGTAATCTCTATTCCTAAATATTTAATTGATTCTTTTATTTTAAGTAATCCTCTTTTACTACTTATAAATTTTTGTACTTCTTCTTTAGTATAATTAAATAACATTATTTCTGATTTGGCCCAATTTATTTCTAATCCCGTCTTCTCCCCAAACTCTATTAAATGTTTATCTATCCTATCTATCTTTTCAATTGGATCCTTAATTGTCAACAATGTGTCATCTGCAAATAAGCTTATTTTATTTTTTTCCTTAACTCCAATTCCTTCCAAATTCTCATCATTTCTTATCACATTCGCTAACATTTCTATAACTATTGCAAATAAAACTGGAGATAATGGACATCCTTGTCTCGTTCCTCTTGTTATTTGAATCTGTTCTGTAAATCCATCATTTACCATCACTACAGATGTATTATGTGAATACAATTGATTTATTAACCCTTTAAATCTCTCTCCTAATCCTATTTTATTTAAAATTGTTTTTAATGCCGGCCATTCCACACAATCAAAGGTTTTAAATATATCTAGGGCTAAAATTCCAGCTTTTTGTTTATCTCTGTCCATTATATTTATTTTATTTATCGTTTTCCCTATTAAATTTGCCATCTGTCTTCCTTGAATAAAACCACATTGATCTTTATGTATATACTTATAAATAAATTTATTTAACCTCTTCGCCATTATTGCTGTCAAGATTTTTGCATCTTGATTTATTAAAGATATTGGTCTATAAGAACCTGGATCCATAGGATCCTTATTTGGTTTTAAAATTAATATTATTAGTGACTGCTTCCATGATAATGGAATTTTTTCACCCCTCAATATACTATTATATAACACTTTTAGTTTAGGAATTAAACCTTTTTTAAATGTTTTATAATATTCTGGACCTAGTCCATCCAATCCTGGTGATTTTCCTCCTTTTAAATTATTTATTACTTCTTCTATTTCCTCTTCTGATATCATTTCTTCCATCAATCCTTTATCTTGTTCTGTTAGTCTTACTTTCCAATTTTCATTAATATACTCCTCTATGTTCTCTAAAGATTTATCTTCTGCTGAATACAATTCTCGAAAAAATTCCTCAAATATTTTTAATTTCTCTTTCATCAACCTTTTTTCTTTACCAAATTTATCTTTAACTACGCCAATCATATTTCTAGTTTTTTTTGATTGTACTGATTTAGCCAGCATTTTAGAATTTTTATTACTATATTCAAAGTATTCCCTTTCCAAGTATATTAGATTTTTCTGAACTTCGTCCATTTCTATCTTTTCTAATTCATCTCTTTTTGCTTGTAATATTATTAATTTCTGTTTAGTTCTATCTATTATATAATCATTCTCTAGTTCCTTTATTTCTTTTTCTAATTTTAATTTTTTTTCTCCTAATTGTCTCTTTAATTTGCTTGATTATTTAATGCATAATCCTCTTACCACTGCCTTCATTGTATCCCACAATACATCTTGTGTTACTTCCTTATTGTTTATATCCCAAATTTCTTGCCACTCCTTCTCTATTTTATTTACTATCTCCTTATAATTAAATAACTTAGTATCCAGTCTCCACCTTTTTGCTTCTCTATAATTCCTTTTCATAGTTATATCCAAGTTCATCAGAGCATGATCTGTCACTTTTATTGTTTCAATTTCTGTATTTATTAATCTAGGTATCATATTCTTTGAAACAAAAATATAATCTATTCTTGAGTAATTTTTATGAACTGATGAATAATACGTATATTTCTTTTCTTCACCCTTTATTAGCCTCCAAACATCTATCAGTTCATTTCTACTCACTAATTTATTCAAAATTGTTATATTATTATATCTATCTCTAATTGATGGATCTGATTTATCTTTCCATCTATCCATCACCATATTAAAATCACCTGCGATTATTGTATAATCTCCTTTCATTTTTTTGATCTTATTAAATATTTCTTCATAAAACTCTTTTTGCTTCTCATTAGGTGCGTAAATATTCATTATGACATATGTTTCTCCATCTATTTCACCTTGTATAATTACATATCTACCTTTTTCATCTAACTCCACACTTATTACAATGAAATTGCATCTTTTAGAAATTATTATTGCAACTCCTCTTGATTTGGATGTACCAAATGCTTCCTCATAAATGGCTACCCAGTTCAATCTAAGCTCATTTTTTTTATCTCTTTTTCCATGTGTTTCTTGTAAAAAAATTATATCGGCCTTATCTTTTTTTAATATCGATTCTATCCTTTTTCTCTTTATTATTGACCCCAAACCTTTCACATTCAATGTTGATATTCTCAATCTATTCTCCATTTTTCATATTTTGAATTTTCTAATCCCACTCCCCATTGGCTCTTTAATGTGATGGTGCTCCCCTTCCCCTTCCCTTCCCCCCTCCCACTCCCCTCCCCCTTCCCACCCTCCCCTCCCCTCCCCACACAAACATTTGTCCCCCCTCTTCCTCCAAAGCGCTTCTGCCTTGGAAACGACCAGCCATGGTCCTGGGGGGGGGTGAAGGTATGCCAACTCCCGGCATAGAGACCAATACCCTCTCCCGATTTATTTTCTTTCCCATATTTTTTTTCCCCTCTCTTCCCCCTCCCTTCCCTCTCTCTACCCTCTTCCTTTATATATATATATAAATCTATCTCTATGCATTTATAATCTATAAGAATGTATTTTACTCAGTAGTCATCTACCCTTCTCCTACTCTATGAAGTTCTCTTTCTTCTTCTTCTGTATATCATATTGTTTCTTCCAGTCCTCCTCAGCCTCTGTCCTTTCGTTTATCTCCCGAAGTCTTCTTCTTTGCTCCTCCTGTTACTCCTCCCGCTGCTCCTTCTTCAGTTAGTCCTCCCACTACTCCTTCCTCAGTTGCTCCTCCCGCTGCTCCTTCTTCAGTTGCTCCTCCCACTGCTCCTTCTTCCGCTCCTCCAACCGCACCTTCCTCTTCCTTTTCCTCTTGCTGGATCAGTTTCAGTTCTCTCAGGAGTTGCAATCCTTGTTCAAGAGAATTTATTCTGTGGTATTTGCCAGCATATTGGAATTTCAGAAAGATGGGATATCCCCAACTGTATCTTATCCCCACTCTCTGTAGAACTATGATGCAGGGTTTCATTTCCCTTCTCCAATTTATTGTTTCGCGGCATAAATCACTATATATTTCCACTGTGTTATCTCGATACTTCAATATTCCTGGATTCTTTCTAACAGCTCTCATCAAATCATCTTTCTTGTTGAAATTCGCAATTCTCATTATAATATCTCTGGGAATTATTCCTCTTTTTGCAGCTGACACACGATGAATTCTCTCTATGTCATGATCTTCCCATAAAATCTCAGGAACAATGCTTTTTAGCCATTTTAAAACTTCCTCTTTCAAGGATTTTTGACTTTGTTGTGGCTGCTCTGCGAATCCACGAATCCTCACGTTGTTTCTTCTGTTCTGGTCTTGGAGCTGGATAATTTGTCTCTCTAACAAAGAAATCTTGCCATCATGTTCTGCTAGTTTGGTCTGCTGATTCCCTTGGGTTTTTTTTATATTATCCACTTTAAGGTCCAATGCTTTTAACTCCTGTGAGATTTTTTCCTGCAATTGCCCCATTTCTGCCCTTATATTAGATGTTATTGTAGTAACAAGAGCTTGATTAGACTCTGTAAGAAGCTTGTGTATAAAAGTTTTTATCTCTTCATTAGCTCCGTTCGCAGCTTTCTTCGCCGCCATTTTAATGACTTTTTCGTCTCCGTTAGAGTTTAAGTTTATATTTTCAAAATCTCTAACTAGACGATTATATGTTTTATCTGTTGCTGTAGGTCGCTTCCAAACAGGGTGTTTATAGACCTTTTTTTTAGGCGGCATATATCTCAAGGACCACAAAGGGGGAAAAAAAAAACTGTTTTGCTTTCAGTCCGTTTCAACAGTTATTTGCAGTTTAAACAGAGTCTTTTATTTTCCCTCTAGTTGGAGAAGAATCGAAACCAATCCACTATCTTATCTTACATTCTTTCCCACATTATTCAATTAATTACTCACATTCTTTCTTTGTTTTGAAAAAGGCTTCTGGAATTATTTTATAATCATCTGTTCCGGGAGTCGAATATTTAGCCTCTCTCTGCCATCGTAGTTGGCTCCTCCCCCCACATCTTCTTTTCTGCACAAAAATTATTTCCTCCTCAAAATTACTGTATTTGCCAAACTCTGCCTGCTTGCCAAATTTTCTGTGAGGAAAAAAAGCACATGCATTTTTGTGCAAATGTATTCTTCTCAATAGGCTCCAAGGGTGAATAGTGTTTGAAAGCTGCTGCAAAAATTTCTTCATGCATTTACTCAGCAATGTTGTGAATCATAGTCCAAGCTTTGAAGACCACTAAACAGGGTTCTTAAAATGATAGCAGCATGCTTGTAATGGGACATTCAATTATTTGGACGTCTTGTGTAACAGTGGATATGTATGAGTTGTCTAAAGGTCAATATCAACGTCTTCTGTTTGTATCTATTACTACAATCAAATTGCTTTCTTATAATTTTGTCTCTACAAATCCCTCCCCCCTTCAAGGCCTCATTCAGGTAGGAAAACTGGTGTCCATTTGCTAACTTTTCATAATAGGAGGAAGACTTTCTGCTAGGTTTATGCAAAGGGCAGTTAATGCCAAGCGTTTCATTTATCTGTAGAAATATTATTTTGCTGTTACAAATGCCTAACTAGAACATTTTAAGTACATTTTCAGATTTTGAGCTAAGTCTCAAGAAAGGAATAACTGCTAAATTGTAAAGAACCAGCATAGCAATTTGAAAGGGCAGGCAGAAGAAGGAGTAAATGGCAGGGGATACTATACCTTTACGTGGCCAAATCGCAAGAGGATTTATCTAGCAGCCGTCAAGTGGCTGTAGAGTGTGTTATGCTGGCAAGCTTGGAAAACTTGTTTTTTCACTTCACCTCCCAGAATCTTTTGTGACGGCTGGCTGCCCATGCTGGCTGGAGATTCTGGGTGTTGTAATTGAAAAAGTACCACCTCCAAGTCTTTGTGTTGGGTATTTCAGATTGGTTTGGAATTATTATTTGCCTGTTGTAAGATGTGCTTCTAGGAAACCAGACTGACTAACCTAGAGCTCTGTGGACAACAAGCTAATGACCTTTTCAAATAAGACAGGAAACGTGCACTCCCCAAAAGAGCAGGCCTTTAGAGCAGGAGTAGGAATCAAGTGTCCCTCCAGGTATTGTGGGGTTGCAACTCCCAACAGTGCTATATAGTACACCCAGTCGCGAGAGACTATGGGAGCTGCAGCCCAAATCTTCTGAAAGCTTGTGTTAATTCCATCACTCTTTTAGAGGAATGTCCAGCACTGATGGGGGGACGGACAGGTTCAGAGAGCAGGATGGTACAACAGAAAGTAATAGAAAGAAAGTGGTTGGCAAGGGCATTATATGGCACATTAATGCTTTGAGAAATGCATCCAACTTAACAGGCTAGCAAAGTATCTTATTCTATAGGCAGCCCTTCATATTTGTGGATTTGACTTTCACAGATTTGATTATTTGTGAGTTTTTTCAATCTCTGCCCCCCACTTCAGGTGCTTCTTCTCCAGGGGAATGTCCTCTCTCAGTGGCTCTGATTGAGCCACATAGCCCTTTAAAAGCCTGCTCCTGGTCCTCCTTCTCTTCCTCCACCAGCTGCTGCCTGGCCAGCTAAGGACACATTGCAGCCCAGCTTCCCAACACCACAAATCCTCTCCCGATGACCTTACCCACACCCAAGGAAGGAGATGGGCAAGAGAGAGGAAGTATAAAGTCACTATATATGCCAACTCAGTCCCTTACCTCTCCTTTCTCTGACCTGGTTTGGATCCTTGGTGCTCATTTTCCCTCACCATGCCTTGGCCTTCTTCCCATACACACACACATTTTTATATTGTGATTTTTCCACTTTTGTGGGGCTCTGCACCCCACCCCTAGTGAATGTGGAGGGCCAACAGTACATGTATGGCAATTGCATCACACCATCATGCACCTAACCTCTCTAAACTTCCTTACCCGTGAATAGGTGACAGGTTTCCTTTCCATACAGACATTTTGATGCTTGTACAAGCAATCGTCTAAGGGACATCGGGAAACAGTGCTCTGCTTCTCTCACTGGAGTACTACCAATATATGTATTTCCTGGCAGCCAACAGAGAGATCTGGAAGGAAGGGTAGCAAAGAATTTGCGTAGCAGGAACATCCTATCTGTGCCTGTTACTGCAGACTAATGGCCTCCTTGTAATTTTGTCCCAAGAAAACTCTGCAAGGCTGCCAGGCAGCAGAAACATTTGTTTAATCGCAGTCTTTGGAAAATTAAACATTCTTGTTGCTTCTGATGGATACTTTCCCCCTCCTCTCCTTATTCCAGAATGTCAGGAGCTGCTATTTCTTTCCTTCTCTCTGCAGTACAGAGGAGAACAGAATACAGATGAACATTTTAGACCCAACCAATCAATCTTGTTTTAATCATCTTCTCTTCTTACAATGTTTCCTTGGGCAGCTTCCATTCCCTGTGCTCCTGCCTCCTGCAGTACAGTCTCAGGGCAACTTGACTCTTTCTCCGCAAACAAAACAAATCAGCATAATTACTGTCAAGACTTCCACAGCTGCCTTAAGCAATTACAGGGTACTAATATGGACATTCTGTCACAAACACCCACTTGGACATAAAAGATGGTTATTAATTTTACAATACACTCCTGTCAATCAATGATACCTATGGTTAATGTATATAAAAAACAGATGACCAATCAGGGAGTCCTAATTAAACCAATGACATAATTTTTATATATCCAGAATTGACATGCAGTCTTGGGGAAACATTGCATTTGCTAGCAATTAGAAACAGTTTTTTGGGGGGTGGTCAAGAAAGAAACTATTAGTTTCCATGTGGTTGTGCATGACATGCTGGATTAATGCTAAACACTGAGGAAATGAATGGCTTTGGCCCTACTGATTTCCCACAGATCTGGATTGTATGCTACATTTTTGCTTTGGTGATTCTTAGATGAATGCCGATCTGGTATCTGCATTCTGCTTTGGCATTTGAATGTTTTGCAAATGGGGCTCTTTCCAGAACTAATGAAAAATTGCTTTTTTAAAAAAACAAAAACAAAAACTTTTTTTGGATTACAATTCCCAGAATTCCCCAATCACCATGTCCACTGGGGATTGTACAAGTTATGGTCCAAAAACACTGTCTAAGTTTTGCTCTTTAGAACTATTCCCTAAGGGAATATAATTCCTCCTGCAATATTGTAAGTGGAAGATGCACATATCCACAGTGGTCAACTATCAACAGGAAGTGACCCTAAATATTTCCATGACAAATCAGCAAAATGCAGCAGAACACAGAACACTGCAAAGATAGTAAACAAAGTACATTTCCCCTTACCCCGCTATATGGAAATTCTGAATTAACCTTATAAACACTGAGAAGAAAAACAAAGTCCTTATTCAATGACATGGGAATATAAAGTTGTGTTTCACCTATACAATTCCTTTTCTTCTTTGCATAGAACTGAGCCTGAAGAAGATAAGTCACTAAGGAAATCACTAAGAAGTAGGTAACTCACAAAGGAATGAATTAATGGAAATTATTCATTAGGACTCTAAAATTAGTAAGGGATAGTCAATTTGCTTATATAAACATGCACAAATAAAGGTCTACCTTTGCTCTATTATGTTTACATTCTCTTGTTTACAAGCAGATTGCATCAAAGTGAATTCTATTTCAAATTGAAATGCCCACTAGCAGTCATGCTCAATATTTGCAAGGAACTGCTCTCACTCAATTATATTAAAATTAGTCCTAGGTAGAACATTTGATTCCATCTTTCCAAAAATTAATGAGGAATTTCCCCCTCCTCAGTACTCCTCAGCTGAATGTTTATGAGATGGGGGACAGAGAGTATCTTGGAGAAACAAACAAATATAGTAATTATATAGTTAGGACACAATGCACTCACATTTGAAAACAGTAAGAAAAATGGTAGTTTCTTCGGATGAGACCAAAAAAATGATAAATAGCTGTTTTCTATCTGCTGGGAACAGAAGTGTACTAAGAAGAGTAACACACAACTACTTCAGCAATCTTCCTCTAACTCATCTATCAAATCCTTTCCCCATTTTTAGAAAAGTAGTATCAAACTACTACTTCCCATGATATGCCTGACACACAAATAAGAATGAAATATTACAATTATTTAAAGGCAGTTTTTCTTCCGAGAGAGCAAGAGCAAGAGAGAGTACATGCAAACAGAAACAGTGAAAGCATTCTAGACAGTGGCTAGTGGTAAAATGTGAAGTGTAGGTAAACAATACGACAGTCTCATAGGCATGTCAAAATTGGTACAGCTATCATAATAATTAGTCTCCACATTGTAGAGGCCTTTTCACTGTGGCATGTGGGCAACCTTGGGCTGTTGAAGGTTATAGCAGCAGAACACAAGCTCTAGCATGTTCTACCACTTTGGTAGGGCTTCAAGTATGTTTCCAATGGTGGACTCCATGGGCAAGAATTCTTCCATTGCACTACATTGGCCTAGAGGCTTGGTGTCAGGAAGCCATGGGTGATGTGGCCACAAAGGAAGAAAGGCACTGGTGAAACACCAGATGCTTGTCTTCCCTCACCACCACTGTGTGACCTTGGAGAAAGTGTAACCATTATCATCCTACACTGATAAGATTCTAACCTACATTTGTTATACAGTGACCAGCTTAGCAAAGAGAAGATTGACAACCAAGTGACAAATTGGTCACAACTATGAACACAATGATGGTATGCTCTTCATCAGTAGAAGGACTGGATCTGTACTGAAGAAATAATGAGTCTTCAAGGTGTTTAAGGTAAGCCAACTACATAAGACCAATCACACTTTTTATATAACAAAAGATTGGTAATCTGAGTTGTTTTATGGTTACCTAACTGATATTTCATGGGCATCAGGTACTGGATTTAAGGTTAAAAACAACATTTACATCGCTATTATGTCTGAAAGAACTGTGTAAAACTGTTTTTTAAGATATGTCCTTTAAGATAGATTTACACATGTTAAGTGACCTGCGTGCCACTGACTTTACACACAAATACCTCTGATTTCTTCTCAGTTATCTCACTAGTGCTGTCAGCATTAGCTCAGTTGTTGGTTTATTCTGTGTAAAACTTAGCCTTAGCTTGCTTGTCTGGCTCTCTCCTGTGCCTTCTGCATTTCAGCTTTCTTGATTTTTCTGCCTCTCTGAAACTGATGTCTAGCCCATGCCAGAAGCATGTTTGATGTGATCCTTCCCCACGACTCGGGATGCAAATCTTTGCTCATTTCATTCTTTTGTGCAAGAACAAATAGTTTCACAACTGTTCTCCTCACTAGGTGAGATTATGAGAAATTTTATGCTTTTTTTGGCATTTGAGTATAACAAAAGTGTACAAAAACATGGTTTTTCATCAGGTAGTCCCAAAATGTTTTTTTTAAAAAAACAACCCTCTGGCAGTTGATCCACTATATCTCATACAAAAATGGGGCACAATTTCTTGCTGAGGATGAGAAAATTTGTAAGTATTCTTTATATTCTTTATCCATAAGTGGTCTTCCTCTAAATTATTCTTACTGCTAGATGCTTGGAGGCATCAGTTCCAAAGTCTGCACACATCAGATTGTGGTTACTTTCTTGTTTCTCTCCTTTCTTGTACTGTTTATGATGCCTCTGTGGCTACATTCTAAATCTGCTCTGGCACTACAGTGGGAAGATACTGGAATGCATTTCTATGTGGCATGTAGTGAAATGAATACTATTTTTTTAGAATAATAGAATTTCAGAGTTGGAAGGAGCCTCCTGGGCAACTGGGTCCAACCCCCTGCTCAGTGCAGGATCTTCAGCTAAAGCATCTCTAGCAGGTAGCCATCCAGTCTCTTTTTGAAGACAACCACAGAAGGAGATCCCACCACCTCTCTAGGCAATTACTTCAATTGCCAAACCACTCTTATTGTCAATAAGTTCCTTCTAATGTTCCATCAAAATCTGCCATCTGTAACTGTAAACCATGACACTTGGGCCTATACTCTGGAGCAGCAAGGAACAGGCCTGCCTTCTCCTCAAGTTACTTCTCAGTCTTCTCTTCACCTACTGAACATGCCCAGCTCCTTCAACCTTTCCTCATATGTTTTGTTCTCCATACCTCTTATCATCCTTCTTGTCTATGTTCTTCTTAAAATGAGGCATCCAGAACTGAATGCAGTATTCCAGATGAAGCCTGACCAGTAAAGAATAATGTGGGACTATTACTTCCTTAGACTTAGAACCTATGCTTTTATTAACACAGGCTGAAATAGCACTAGCCTTCTTTGCTGCAGCATCATGCTACTGTCTCATGCTCAACTTACAATCAACGATAATATCAAGGTCTTTATTGCATATCCCATTTATTGCATAACCTCCATCCTATAAGTGTGCATGTGGTTTTTGTGGTCTAAATGTAGAATTCTGCATTTGTTTCCACAGAATTTCAGTTCATTAATTTCTGCCCAATTTTCTACTTTGTTTAGCTCTTTTTGAATTGTGCCTTTCTTCCAATGTGTTAGCCACCCCTTCCAATTTTGTTTCATCTGCAAAGTTGATAAGGATTCCCTCCATCCCACTGTCTAAGTCACTGGCACTCCACTGAAGACCTCCTTTCAGTCTGAAGTGCAGCCATTGATGACAACTCTTTGAGCATGGATTTCCAACCTATTATGGGCCCATCTGATAGTATTCCCATCTATTCCACACTTAACCACTTTGCTAATCAGAACATTATGGGGGATTTTATCAAATTCTTTACTGAAATCCAGATAAATGATGTCTACAACATTCCTACCATTGTAGTAAATTAATTACATGATGAAAAAAAGATACAGGTTTGTCAGGATTTGTTTGTGACAAACCATTCTACTGCTACTGATCACTGCATTTTCATCAAGATGCTTGTAGACAGGAAAGTTCCAGTTCCAGTTCCAGTTCCAGTTCCATTTGGTTGGTGACCAACGCGATCTAGTGAACTGCTCACTGGATTGCGTACCCCTAAGCATTGTGCTTGATGGGGGGGGTGTCCCCCTTTCAAGCTGTGGACTCTTTGACTTGCAGAGCATCTTAAGATCTCCAAATCAGTTGGATTTGGGATCTGCAAGTTGTCCACTTGGGAATGCAGTGGCCACAGCACTTCCCAAGGCTGTGAACACATGCTTTGGAGGAGCCTGAGAGTGAATGATCTGCACCCTCCTTAACAGGCATTTTACAACTGTCCTCTAGACCTCTTGCATGAAGAAGATTTGAAGCTACCACTCTTTTGTAAATGTAAGGCAAGAAGTTTTCAGCAGTCATGTTCATTTTCCTAAGCTTTCTAAGCCCTCTCAGGGAATTTAAAGAGACAGTATCTTTTTTAGATTGCTATGTAAAGTTGGCTATTTCTTTTGCTTTTTTCCTGTTGTTGTTGTTGTTGTTGTTGTTGTTGTTGTTATTGATCCATGAAGGATAAAGTCTGTGGATCTATAAGGGGTTTTTGGAAAGAGTTTTTTTTTCTTTTGATGCTATTTTCTTCTACCTGTGGAGTTTAATAGAAGATTTTTAAAAATTCTTTGGAATGATTGAAAGAAGTAACTCTTTACTACGGAAAACTGAAAGGTCATTAAAATGAAAGACCTTTTTGATGGACTTTGATTAATAGTATATTTTGGATCCTTACAATTCTGATTTTGGGACATTAATGAAATACTAAAAATATATGGCTGCAACATTTATTCAGATGAAAGAGATCCAGACGCCACCTACTGTGAGTTGTTGCCCTAACTGTGAAAAAAGTACCTTCTTATCTATTGTTATCCTATCCTGACAGATAAACATTCTGAGCTAGTGTTCTGATTTGATCTTCACTTTGACTTGTAGAATAAAATGGATTTTCAACTTGAACATGAATATGGATGGAATTTAGGGATTTTAAATGTGGACTCTGATGATCCCATTAAACATGTCCAATTTGGAAAAAAAAGGTTGGAGAATTTTTTGTGGATGTGGATGGATCATTCTAAGCTTTAGTTTTCTGCTGAAGACATTGAGGAGATGCTACAGGGGAAAGGACAAGAGGAATTACAGCCCATGTGGTTAATGGGATATCAGGCCATGCTAGCTAGAGAATTCTGGGAGTTGCAGTCCATTTTCAAGCTCTATGCATTTCTGTATCTTCATGTTGCCCTGTTCAACCCACATACAAAACACACCAATTTAGTCAGATTTAGCTATTAGAGAACAGGATTTTGGTCTAGAAAGGTAACAGCACAGCACATCTGAACAGAACACTGTTCTGAATTATCAATTTCATTTGCTCCAAAACACTGTGAGAAAGCAGAAGCAAACCCACCATAAGAAACTCTCACTGTGATCTAACAATTCATCTAGTCCCTCCTCCCTTCAGCTCACTGACAAAAAATGTTACTTCAGACAGGCTGAGTTCAGAGGTTACACAATCAGGACTGTTGGGTTTATGCCTTCTCTGTGTATAGCCATAAAAAAAAAAGTTAAATCTCAAACTCCTTTGCAGTTCCATTTTAATTTCCATTGTCATTTACAAACAGAGCAAAATAAAATAAAATAAAATGAAATAAAATATAGTGTTACTTCTCCCTCAGCCTATGCATTACAACCCAATTTATCTAGACTTTCTCCATTTCCCCATTCTTATGCATCTGATTTATTCACCTCATGCTACATCACCTTGCTCCCTAACACTAAATAGACAGAACTGTTAAAGTGAGCAAAAGGTTTCAGGCAAAAATTGTAGAGTATGAACTCAGCAGCTAGAGAAAAGCATAAGGTGCTTCTATAATTTGATGCAATTTTTCTCTTAGATATTGCATATCCCTATATTTATATCTTTCTCTTCCTCTCCAAGGCATATGCATATGATTCTTTTCCAATATTTATCCTGTATCTTCCCTTTCTTCACTTTGCAATTATGCATGTTTCCACGACTGTTTCCAAAAGTTAATACAAATGATAATTTAGCAAGTAATACCCATGCTAGCATTCGACCACCCTCCTTGCCATGGGGAGTAAACTGTGTACAGTGCAGGCAAAGATGAGTTTTCCCACAACCAATCTGAAATTCTGGGAAGAGAGCCACTGGGTTGCCACTTCATGGGTAGATGCAATAGAGGGCCAGCTATGACCATTCATGAGCCTGCTTTCCCCATCCTCACTCCTGTCAAGATTAAGATTGGTCAGAAGCATTTGCTTCCCTTTATAATTAATTTGTCAAGAACCCAGGATCATAAACTATGGTTTGAAGTTAGCTT
Organism: Ctenosaura bakeri; assembly: GCA_948474755.1. NCBI lineage: Eukaryota > Metazoa > Chordata > Lepidosauria > Squamata > Iguanidae > Ctenosaura > Ctenosaura bakeri. The sequence continues at coordinate 191,313 of CAOLHI010002267.1, forward strand.
TTTTTGGGGGGGGGAAGTGCGACAACTAATTACAACTTGTACTCATTTGGCCAACCCAGAACAGTGCATGGAGAAGGTAATGAGCCTGAGACCTGTTGACTGAACAACAAACTTTTAACTATGTATGACTTTTAAATGATTCTGTATGGTTTTCTGTAGTGATGGGGGAAGTCAGTCTGTTTTATATTGAGATTTTCAGAATACATCTTATTGTGTATATATATAAATCGATTTCTGTTTTTTTTCTTTCAATTACTTCTCCATATGCATTGGATTTTTCTATATATCTTGTGTTTAATTCAGTGTCAAACTTAGTTTAATTTATTATCAACAGCCATGTTTTCCTCTATGTGTCTTTCTATTTATGTGAAAATATTATATATATTTATATTAGGGATGGGCCAGCCGAATCCTCGAATCCTTGCCAAGGATTCAAGATTTGCAGATCCGAATCGTTAGGGCAAAATAGGCAAACGGAATCTTTTGAATCTGGAAGTGCCCGCTGCCCCTCCATTCCCCCCTCACATTCCAGCTCTCTGTGCAGGAATAGTGTGCAGGGCACACCAGAGCCTGCGTTCACGTGACTGCCTGGGATCAGGTCCACAGGGGCCAGCAGAGCTGGCCATGGCTGCGCTTCTGCAAGCCCCAGGGCCTGCGCTCACATGGGTGCCAAGAATTGGGCCCGCAGGGGCAAGTAGAGACAGCCATGGCTGTGCTCCTGCAAGCCCCAGAGCCAGCACTGAGGATTGGGTCTGCAGGGGCGAGTAGGTTCCTGCATGTCCCAGAGCCTGAGCTCGCTGTAGCAGGGATGTGAAAAAAGGGTCATCGCCCCTTCTCTGTACCCCCACCACCGCTGCCACCAGTGCTGGTGCTTTGGAGGTGGCCTGAAGGAACGTGCAGAGTGGATGATCGCTTTTTAAACCCTTTAAAAAAAAAAGGATTCGAAAGATTTGAGATTTATGGATTCCCAGAACCTTCCAGGGATTCAGATCTGGATTTGGAAAATTCTGGATTCATCCCATCCCCAATTTATATATATTTTTATATATATATATATATATATATATATATATATATATAAAAATATATATATAAATCTATTGTTTAATTTTCAAAACTGGTCCTCTTAGGGACCCATGTTGAGTCCCACTTTGAGAAAAAGGCAGCATATAAATTGATTGCATACCTGGAAGCATTAGCTATGACTCCTTACCTAAAGCTTCTGTCCCTGTTGCATACAACTAGTTTCATTTTTCTCATTTGCATAATGAACATGAAAATTTCTTTCTACCTGTTTTGGAGGTGAAGGTATCCTTATCTATTGCTGATTTCTTAGGTCAGTAAAGGCTAAGTATGTGCAACTGATATCCAGTACTGTCTTTTGTTTGTTTGCGTGTATGCTTTCTTTTCTTTAAATGGTCTGGAGATTAGATGTGAAATAAACTAGTATGTAAATCTAGTGCAGATGATCCATTCCAGCATTAAGTGTGGGTTTACATCCCACTTCATGTAAGAGATCTATGGAGAAGGCTGATGGCAGCATGAGTCAGCCCTAGCAAAAGCAGCAGCAGATCTATCATAGGACTGCTATGCATTATGTTAGCACTATCAATCTCAGGCATAACACTACAATGTGCTCTCAAGAAGGAGGCACAGGAATGGTACTGTCCAGATTGTGGGAAAACTGATGCCATACAATCTGAACAACACACTGATTGTTTAACCAGGGTAGTTCCAAAAAAAGCACCATGAAAACTTTCCTAAATTCTATCACATAAAGCAGCTAAATAAGACAGGAATATTTATAGGTTTGTTTTCCTGGAGCAACAATGCAACACATAATTTCAGTCATGATGGCTATAAAAATAAATATACAACAAAGGTGTACTTCGATATTTGCCTCAAATTGGAGCATCCATCTTACAGTATCCATCCATGATCTCATGAGTTCAGTGAACTGCTGATGTCTGTGCCTTCCCTAAATGTCTTTAGAGAAGCAAACTGTGGTTTTTCAGTAAAACTAGATGAACTGTGGAAAATGACACCTTTAAGCAAACCTCCCAAATTTCCTCTTTCCTTAGCAGAAGGAAAGAATGTTTTATTGGGAAAAAAAAATCTTTGCCTAGAGACTTGAACAAGTGTTATTTTCCACAGCTGAAAAGCCTATAGGCTCTGTTAAAATGAGGCTGCAATCTGTTAAGCACAGCTGGATCTGAAGCCTGCATAAAACACCTCTAATGCACCTATAGCGTATTTATCAAGATGCCATAATACAAATAAAGAAGAATGGGTACCCCCCCTCCTCTCAAGTGCACACAATGATTAAATCAAGGAGTAACACAAGATCCACAACATTCTAAGGAAACTCTAGTTTTGTGGAACAGCTTAGGTTAGATACGTAGTAAGTCCTAGGTTCATTTCCATATATGATCTCCACTGGGAAATGCTTGGAACTCCTTACCTTCAGCAAATACACACATGTGCCTAAGAGAATATGGTGCTAGACCTAATTAGGAAGATGTCTTCATAGGTTTTTACGTGGGGTATCTAGTGCCTTTTGGGCTCAGTGTGCAGTTTCTATACAGAAAGCCCCCACGTTTCATCTATAGAAACTTTAGTTTGTGCTGGAAAATACTCCCGCCTGAATTCCTGGTCAGTGAATGTAGAGAATACAAACCAAGATGAGCAGTGGGCTTCTGCAGAGTGTAAAAGTCCTTCTACCCCCACATTCCTAGTAATAATGAAGAAGAGTTTGGGTGGGTTTTTTTAATTTTTTTTTTAAAGGCAGATGGATAATACTTCCAGATCTTCTCTTCCAATATTGTAGCTACAATGAAGAACTGGATGAGTTTGAAAGCAAAATCTGAATTCACGTAGGGCTACTTTAGGCAAGTTGGTATGAAAATGTCTTCCTGAAGGTAGAAAATCGGAGCAACCTTCAATATAAGCCACAATGTTTCAACAGCCTCGAAAACTGCACATAATACAGGAGTTCCATAGTCAGAAGGAATGCAATCTGTTGAGAGCTTCTTCTAGACAAGTTCCATTAAAATGAGTAGGGATAAGCATTCTATGGAACCTTATATAGGATATGTTCCTGGGGATTAAGTCCAATGTAAAGCAGACATACAAATATTATATATGATAAACATCAAAAGCTGTTTCTGTAATGTACCCCTGAGGCTTGTTACAGCTCAGGTAATATTTATTAAGCTACTGGGAGCAATTTCTGGGTCACACCCAGAAGACAGACAGACAGACAGACAGACAGACAGATATGGCAATTTGTTACTTATTATGCCTAAATTTAATTAAAGCAATTCATTAGCATTGCCCCATGTTTAAAGAGTACAAAATTAATATTTTAATAAGATGTTACTTTTTATTATTTTTATAGTATTTATTTTTAATAAACTTAAACATAAAAATGACTCAAATTCCCCCAAATAACACCTGCCAACCAAGGTTTTAGTAGCAAGGAAATATTATTTGTTAAACACAATACAGTTTGTTGTTGTGTGCCTTCAAGTTGTTTCTGACTTATGGTGAACCTATCATGGGGGTTTCTTGGCAAGATTTGTTCAGAGAAGATTTCCCTCTGCCTTTCTCTGAGGCTAAGAGTGTATGACTTGTTCAAGGTTTCCATGGCCAAGCAGGGATTCAATCCTTGGTCTCCAGAGTTGTAATCTAATGCTCAAACCACTATGCCATGTTGGCTCCTTACTTCTTACATTAAGAAGTAATTATGCTAGCCATTATTTTTTTTCCAAAATGACACTGTCCTTGTTATCCCCCAAGTAACATGTTAACAGGTAAAAATGTGAAGGACTACAGGTTTTCAATTCCTGGTATATCATGTGTGGCATTCCTAAATGTAAGGGACAAGACCACTGTGGAAATGCATTTACAAATTTGGTTTACAAAATTCTCTTCGAAGATTGAGCTATGACTTTTACAGTTGGCTCTACAAAGCTCTGACTGGCTAAATAACAAGTGATGTCACTAACACACATGTCCCTTCTCCTTCCTCAATCAATTGATTATTTATGAAGCTGACTCTGGTTTTAAAAAAGGAGTGATGGATAAATGGAATGCTAGTTGGCCCTGTCGCATAGGAAGGGCTTAAGATGTTAGTGGATTAGTACTTGTTTCACTGGTCATGTGCTGCAAAGATGTGAGAAACTCGGCTGTAATTCTGAGACCTCATTTGCATGTACAATCATATGCACCCACGGACAAAATTATTTTTATACAAGACACTTTTAAACATGCCAAAAGAGATGTAAGAATCTGCTGCACTGGGAATATGTAAAAGTAAAAGCTAAGGTAAAGAAAATATACAAAATTTTTACTCCTTCATATTACGAAACATAAAGTTGTATTTATCTGGGCCATTTCCACACTACAGTCTTATAGCATGATTAGTCCACTTTCAACATCCTATGGAATCCTGGGGTTTGCAGTTTAGGTAGGGGCCTCAAGGATTCCATAGGATGTTGAAAGTGGAATAATCACACTATGAGAATGTAGTGCAGAAATGGCCCTGCTCATAAGAACTATGTCATCAACCTGAACTCCAGGGACCCAAAATATTCTGCAGATGACTTAAGAGAAGGATGCAATGCTGACTGTTTCAACCAGAGCAGAACAGGCTTCTCCTTTGTCCTTGCTAGCATTGCTCTTAGATTCAAAGGACGAATCCATGATAGCTTGTCTGTTTCCCCAACACTGCCAAAACCAAGGCATACAGAATCAGGAAAGGTCCTTTCAAAAGCACTGCCCACGTCTTCATAGAGATGCCCTAAAGCACATTATAAGCCTTCCCAGCCAAAGTAAGGCTTCAAAATGCTCCAGCTCTTTTGCTGAGGCCATAACCCCCCAGGGAGGAGAATCCTTCAGTCAAGAGACCATTGGGGAGCTGCCCACACTTCAGATTTCCTTGACTTTCTCTTAGTGAAAACTGGCCTTACCTGATTTGACTTGTTTGGCTTCTGCCTGACCTGACTTACTGGGAAGATCTGCCCAACCATTTCCGCCTCCTGTGGGCCTCAAAATCCAGCAGTACATTATAAATATATCTCCCTGGCCAGATGTTATGGAAGAATGGAGGTTATACAGTGCACCAAATGCTGTTTGTCTGCAACTCCCAGTATGTCTAACCAGCACAGCCAAAGGAATATTCAGAGCTGTAGTCCAAGAACACCTGTGAGAGGCCACATGATTCCCACTTTGTGTTATGGACACCCTAGAGACCAGGAAGATTACGCCTTCTTTTGGCTATATAGTAATAATCTGGTGAGTAATAACAATGCCAATAAAGCAGCACTGAGAAGAGCACACAAGATGATTATAGGGAAGAAAGAAAGTTTACTTCCAGGGCCAGTGTGGTAGATATGTGATTGTTTTTCTTAGTTAATATCCAGAACAAAAGCAGCTACGATCCTATTACTATAATACTTTTATATATCTGTCCAACTATTTGGAAACCAAATGTTTCACTATCACTGCCACTAAGTCTTCCCATGAAGCTCTACACTCTATGGAACTAACAGACCAATAAAACAGCCTTTCCTTTGGGCCTAAACTTGCTGATCTGCAGTGCTCTGATGAGGCACCATAAAGGGCCATTCACCTTGCAAGTCAAAGCAGTTTCCTCCCCAAATTGCGGCAGTGAGAAATGGATGCCTGATAGAAATGTAATTATATTCTTCATAGAGAATGCAGATGGCCAGATGGCATTTCTGTTACCAAAGTGCCCAAAATCTGTTAAGTCTAGAGGCTATTTTACACAACTGGCAAAGTGCAGCAAACCTCAAAGGATGTTTTTCTTGGCAAGCAGTCTCTCAATGAGAAAATATTTCATGCTGCAGACATGAAATGATTATTGCCTTTGAGGGAAGAGTTATATCACACAGAAAAGGCATCAGGCACAATATATTGCCTGCAGTCCCTCAACAAATAGGTCTCTTAGCACCTTTTGAGATTTGCTTCTTTTTCTTAGATTTGGAATTAGTGCTCTCATCCTCCTTTTCTTTGGAAGCATCCCACATTCTGTTGTTCCAGAGGAGCAACATTCCCACACAAATAGAGAACACTGTGATTTATAAAAAATGCAAAGTATAAGTTTTGAGACAGAGGACCAGTCCTTCAATTAGGCAGAATATGATGCCTACCTCAGGTGGTGGAACTCAAGTGGTGGTAAATCATCCCCACTCCACCGTTCACCCCTGAGAACTTCATTCTCCAGAAATGTTTTGGCTCCACTCTCTGTGTCTCATTGCCAAAGAGGCAGAGGGTGAATGAAGGGGGCAGTACCTGCCTCAAGGTAACAGAAAAGCATGGAGGTCCGCAGCTGCATTAACTCCATGGGTCTGGAAAATGTGGCAAACAGCATCATGCAATAGTTTCCAAATATATGAATGATAACAAACACTGGTATAGTTGCTCCACTCATAATGTATATTTTATTCCATCTACTTGACTACATAATGGTTACCAGCTGGTGGGGAAAACACGTAGCGGTCCAAACTGGGCAGTATCTTCCTTGAATCACACTGTTTGGGAGCTTCATAAAACCAACACAGATGAACAGATCAGTGTGAAGAAATCAAAGGTAAGAGGCCTTGCAGAGTAAAAACACTTGAAAGGTATGGTTTTTCATTTTCATTTTTAAAGAGGTTAAAGAGTAATGTATTCCTTAATTGTTTCCCCTCCTGCAAGAGAGTTAACACTTTTATGAACTGTAATGTTATGTCCTTCGAACTATTATAGGAAGGAGGAGAATAAGGAGAATAAACTAGTACTACTTAAAAGAATATGTTAGAATACCTATTCTATGTGTCTACAGCATTTGGAACAAATGTTGCTGGTTGGTTGCTGACACAGTAGACTCATGTGCTATTACAATGAATAAACTCTTGGCGTCTGCATGTAGTCATAACAGCAGCACATGTGCCATATTGCTGAAGATGTGCAATGCTATCATAGTTCCACTGTTATTTCTTCCTTCACAATTATGAATGCTACAGATGTAATTTTTAAAGAAATAAAATTATTGCTTTGGGAGGCATTCCAGTCCATTCTTGAGGTACTTAAAGAGATTGCAACCTAGGTTTGATGGCAGCCAATATATACCACCTACCATTAAAGTTTTAAATGCTAAGACAGCTGCACAATTGCTATATGTTTCTGCTATTTGGATTGGAGGAATAACAAAAGAGATAGGTAATCTTCAGGCTACGCTTTTACAGGCTCTCCTCCAAATTCCCAGATGTGTTCCTAATACAGTTTTATTGTTAGAAACAGGAATATCCTATAGTGACAAGGTTGGCAGCTTTAAAATTAAAATTGGGAAGAGGTTTACTTCTACATCTAGCTCAGCATGGTTACATAAGTTATTGGTCAAAGCTTGTTGCCCAAAAAGCTGCTTCAGTTGATTTGTCTTTATCTTTTCTTTTACATCTGGGCTATGACACTGCTCTCAAATCAAAAAACAAAGACTGTAGGAGAATGCTTTCTGTGACCTTCAGAATCGTTTATACATATCCTGTTCACAGAGCTCATTAAGTATAGAATATATAGGGCCTTTTCACCTAGCTGAGTTTTTAAAAAAACTGAATGTAGTTAATTATCCTGGATCTTTTTATGAAGGCCAGATTTAATGTTCATCCCTTTGAAATGCTGATATGCTGGTGTTCCTTACACCAAATGGTTATGTCCCTGTAATAGCCAGGTAGGAGAATCCATGAAACACATTATTTTGTTCTGTGGATTCCACATGCAGATTCAACAACATATGATTAACCATAATTTGAGAATCTACCAAGACAATCAGCTAAATTTAATGTAAGGATTTTATTAGAAGATAAGAATCCGAGTGTGACCTTGACTGTTGCCAAGTTTTTGTCTGAGGCAGTCAAGATTAGACAACAGTTAACTTCTGTATTAAGGAAACACATCTGAAATAAGTTTTCCCTGTACAATCTGATCAAATTGCTCCTTGTACTTTTAATTTATCTTACTGATTTTTCTAAATATTGGTGATGAAGTATACTGGAAGTCTTCAGTAAATGACTGCAGTCTAGAATTAATATCTAATTTTGAAGGAATAGGAAATAATGCAAAACTTGAAATGGTTAAATAATTTTGTCGAATTATTCAACATATGGTTCATGGAATCATGCAAATGTCTTAATATAAAGTAATTTGGAATGACAGAAGAGCCAGTGTAGTATAGTGGTTTGAGGGGTGGACTATGACCCTGGAGGCTAGAGTTCAATTCCTCACTCTGGCCATTTCAATACGAGATTGTTATAGTGCTATGATTCCACTTTCAACATCCAACGGAATCCTGGGGTTTGCAGTTTAGGGAGGGGCCGGCCGGCCCCTCCCTAAACTGCAAACCCCAGGATTCCGTCGGATGTTGAAAGTGGAATCATGGTGCTATAACAGTCTCGCGCGGAAATGGCCTCTGCCATGGAAACACACTGGCTGACCTTGGACACATCACCCTCTCCCAGCCCCAGAAGACCCTGTTTCACCTTAGGGTCACCATAAGTTAGAAACAAACTGAAGGCACACAACAATAACAACACTTTGGAATGATAACAAGGCAAAGTAAAATAATAATTATTTCGTTAAAAAACAAGGAACACTCATTTTTATGCTTGATGCAAAGAAACAAAAATGTACTGTTGAACAGTGTCCGCTGTGGCACAAAACCCTACAGCAGTCTATCCCCTCAGTAATCTATAGCCATTAGTCTTAATGGATGTCAAATGTAACAATCCTTTCAAGCTCGTCAAGCAGAAATTCCTCACTAGATAATACATATACAGCATCTCTTCACTCCATGTTAAAGCTTCTTGGATACTAAAATCATTTTATGGATTTTAAGGCATTCTGAAATAGTGGCTTTACCTCTGGCAAGAGAGCAAGACAAGCTAGGCTCATAATGAAACTCAGGGGTGTAGATGATTCACCTTCACATAGTTGAACTAGCCTCGGATTTTTTCCTGTGTGGGGGGGTGGTATTTCTAGTGGCAGCTGGGATGGTGTTCTCTGGAAATTATTATGCAGAGACAGGGCAGGGAAGCCTTTGTGTCAGAATTTTCTTTAAAAATCTAAAAAAAAAATCCTCTTTAGTAGTAAAGCTATTTTGTGTAACAGAATGATGCATTTCAATCCAGCAGGCATACAGTATTTCAGTCATGCTTATGCAGCAGAATGCTACGATCAGGCCCCAGTCCTTACCCCAGAACCAATATAATTTTTGATACACTCTTGATCCTCTGGAGCTTCATTGTGAATTTCAGGATTAAGTGGGGACTTAAATGTAGATCTCCCAAGTTCTGTTCTAGCACACCACACAGGCCTCTTCCATTTATCTGCCCTGACTTTCTATTTTCCAAGTCTAGATTCGGAAGAGATTTTTAGAACAATATTTTAATTGTGCAGGGTCTGGACAGAATTTCAATTTATGCTATGTTTCTGGGATCAGACCCAGTTTATGATTACAGACTCAGATTGTACAATTCAGTCTCTAAAAACTCATAGAGAAAAGATCTATCACAGCCATGATTCTAACACAGTAGAAGGACCAAGGTTCCACATTGCTATCTGCTGTGAGAAATGAATTACCCTACATGTAAGAATGTAAGCACTGCAAAATAATCTTTGGAGGAAATGTGCACACAGAACAAAGAAAACTAAATAAGTGCAGCTTTGTCCGTTGGTATCCAGCTAGAACTGAGTCTGTAATTAATTTGCTAATAATAATATTAATAAAGTTAGATGAATTTCATAATTACACCGAAGGAAGAAAAAAGGCTTTGCCCACTTATCAACTTATTTTATAACAGGTACAGTGCAAGGAGAGCAAACACATTTGGGAAACTCAGTCTGGAAAGAAGTCAAATGAAAGGACGAAATAGTGGCTCAAACGTTGAAGTCCCCATAGGATAACTTTGTGGGCCACAGTAATGTCTCTCAATGGTTCATGGACTAAGGGTGAGCGCTAGTCTATCCGGGCATCTAAAACTGTCTTTTATAGTCTTAATTATGGTCTTACTATGCACATGTGACTTCTGCTATTTTCTCTACCGAAAATCATCCCTGCCTCCTGAACTACTTTCAAGGATGGTTTCAATACCAATAACCAAAATCAAAATAACCAAAATCAAAATGTAGTAATATGAAAACTGCCCTGGCTGGTAACCATTTTGTTTCTAGTCTAGATGGGATTCTGACAGTCTTCTGAAATTTATTTATTGTAGTTAAGTTAGATGTTAGACGTTACTTACTTTAACCCAAAACCTACTAGTTGCACTAGGAAGAACAACATTCTACTTGCTAGAGACATCAGTTAACAAACTTTTAACTAATATAAAGCAACTAGCATATTAACCCAGCGTTGCCTGGGATTTTATATTCTCATAGGTAACACTTCTTAGAAATACTTAGGAATTACCTTACCTTACCTTACCTTAGGTGTTAGATGCAATTGAACTACACAGATTTGAGATCCCGTGTCTCTAATTTCTCAAACAGTGTTGTCCAATACCTGTAACTTTTGCCCATATACCCCAATCCAGTCTATATTCAGAGTTGTTAATGTACAGAAGTTGGGTTTGTGAGGGGACTTGCTGCTAGGTCTTGTCTCCATAGCAACCAGCCTATTCAGAGCTCTCTGGCTGAGAATTCTAAAGGTCCCTCCCTGAACTGCCAACCTCAGGATTCCATAGAATCTTCACAGGCAGCCAATCATATGAAGCCTTCTTGCCTCACACAGTCAATCGTATGAGGTCTTCACCTGCCTGACGCAGACAAACACACAGACAAACATTGATTTTTATACAGGAGATTATAAGATGCTTCCATTTGTGTTAAAAATTATTTTATAAAACCAGGATTTCCTTTTCTCCTTTGGGAGACAGGAATTTTCATTAATCCCTCCAAAGACACAGATGGCATTAAAAGTAAGATTTCTATAGAACAGCTCATAATTGTCTTGGTGATAGCACAATAATATATTTATACAGTGCAAGTAAGAAAAATTAGCAACTAATTGAGATGTTTGCAAGTATACCATAATGTGAGTAAATGCTGCACTCCGTGCTCTGCAGTGTTTGGGAGCTTCTCTTGGTAAGGATAGGAGATCATATTCCAAATATGTTATAAAAATTAAGAGTTTTGGGGAAAGGTGTGGCACATCATTTTCAGAATACATTGTAAACAGAGAAGAGACAGCAACATTTAAAATTGGATGTGCTTGGATGAAATGCATAACACTAAACCCTAGAAGCCAGGTTGAGACCATCTGGGCAAAAGATAATGGGCTTGTTTTCTTCTGCTCCAGAGACCAGGACAAGGAGCAATGGATTCAAGCTGCAAGAAAGGAGATTCCATCTGAACCTCAAGAAGAACTTCCTGACGGTCAGGGCTGTCCGGCAGTGGAATATGCTGCCTCGGAGTGTAATAGAGTCTCCTTCTTTGGAGGTTTTTAAGCAGAGGCTAGATGGCCATCTGTCGGGAGTGCTTTGAGGGTGTTCCTGCATGGCAGGGGGTTGGACTGGATGGCCCCTGTGGTCTCTTCCAACTCTACATTTCTATGATTCTATGATTCTATAAGGGGGAGAGAAACAATAGTGATGCCATTGTGGGGGGTCTACCACAGATCCCCAAGCCAGACTGAGGACTAGGATGATGCTTTCCTGAAACAAATGACAAAACATTCAGAAAGGAGAGATACAGTGGCAATGGAAGATGTCAATTATCCTGATATTTGTTGGAAGGCAAACTCTGCCAAGAGTATAAGGTCCGACAAATTTCTCACTTGCCTTGCAGACAATTTCATTGTCCAGAAGGTGGAAGAGGCAACAAAGGGAATAGCTATTTTAAATCTGATCCTAACCAGCAATGATGGCATGGTTAATGAGGTGGAGATGTCAAGATCCTTAAATGGAAGTGACCATGTTCTCCTGGAGTTTATTATCTGGGGGAAAGAGGAACCAAGCATAGTTAAACACACATTCTATACTTTAAGAAAGCAGATTTCAGCAAGCTCAGGGAAATACTGGGAGTTAACCCATGGTCAGGAATGTTAAAAGAGAAGGGACTTCATGATGGATGGGAGTTTCCTAAAAGTGAAATATTCTAGACACAATTTCAAGGAAAACCAATGAGGAGTAAAAATGGGAGGTTCTAAAGAATCCAGGATGGATATCTAAAGAACTTTCAATGGATCTAAGATTTAAAAGGGACAAGTACAAGAAATGGAAAAAGGGAGAAATCACCAAAGAGGAATTCAAACAAATAGCCAGCAAATGTTGGGAGAAAGTTTGAAAACCTAAAACACAGAACAAGCTCAGGCTTGCTAGAGGTTAAAAACAATAAAAAGGCCTTTATCTGGTTACATCTGTAGCAAAAAGAAGAACAAGGAAATTGCAGGGCTTCTGCATGGAGAAGATGGCAAGATGCTAACAGGGGACAGAGAAAAGGTAGAACTACTCAACACTTTCTTTGCTCTCAGTCTTTTCCAAGAAGAAAAACTGTGTTCAGCCCAGAAGAAAAACTGTGTTCAACCCAGAGAAAATGGAATAGATGGAAGAAAAACAGTGTTCAACCTGAAGTAAATGGAACAACCAGGGGAAACTGGTTGACTGACTAAACTCAAAAGGTGCTCACAAATGGCTCCTCTTCACTCTTGAGAAAAGTGACTAGTAGAGTGCCACAGAGTTCTGTCCTAGGCCCAGTGCTATTCAATATCTTTAATAATGATTTGGATGAGAGAACAGAGGGCATTCCTATCAAATCTGCAGATGACACCAAATCAGGAGGAGTAGCTAACAGCCCAGGGAACAAGATCAGAATTCAAAATGACCTTAGTAGATTAGAGCTGGGCCAAAACTAGCAAAACGAATTTCAAAAGGGATAGGTGTAAGGTACTAGATAGAAGCTGGGTGACACATAGCTTGATCACAGTACACGTAAAAGGGATCTAGGAGTCTTTAACAGATTGCAAACTGAACATGAGTACGCAGCATAATGCAGCAACTAAAAAGGCCAATGAGATTCTGGCCTTCATCAATAGGTGTATAGTATCTGGGTCAAGGGAAGTAATAGTACCATTCTATTTTGCTTTGGTCAGACCCCACTTTGAATACTGTGTCCAGTTCTGGGCACCACTGTTCAGGAGGGATATTGACAAGCTGGAACATGTCCAGAGGAAGGTGGTACAAGGTCTGGAAACTATGACCGGTTAGAAGCAGCTTAGAGAGCTGGATATGTTTAGTCTGCAAAAGAGAAGATTAAGAGGGGACATGATAGCTATGTTTAATTTTTTTTTTACATAACATTCATAACATACTTAATAACATTTAAAGAACAAAACGTATAAATACACACATATAACAAACTACATATCTTATTAACATATTCTCCACAAACATCGAGCACGTCCTCCTTTTTATGAGATACAGCCTTATATTATTTAAAAAAATAAAAAACTACCTCTGTATACCAGAAAGAAATAAGCCAATTATTCATTGTTTTCCACTCATTATTTTCAACTCTATTTATGATTTTTTTCCTCATTACATTATTAACTATTCCATCATTTCTTTTCTTTCTAAAAAAAAAAATAAGCCTATTGCTTCAACATTTCCTCTTTTGCTTCTACCTCCCTCCACACTGATTATCTGTGGCTTATCCCTCTTATTTCAACAATTATCACTTCCCAACTTATTCTTTTTATATAATATATCATAATATATCACTAACATTGCTCCCCACGGTTGGAAACCTTTAATTAAAATTCCCTTGTTTTCTAAAAATTCTGTAAATGGTTCCCACGCTTTATAAAACTTACTGTCCATTTTATTATCTAATCTGTAGGTCAGTTTATCCATTTGTGCTATTTCCATGGTTTTTTCTATCCATTCTTCCATTGTTGGGATGCAGGTTGATTTCCAATGTTTAGCATAAATGAGTCTGGCCGCCACGATCAGATGCCACGCTAATCTTTTAGTACCGAAGTCTATTGAGCTATCTGTGCCAAAAAGTTCCAGTAGAAAAAAATCAGGAACTAAGTCAATTTTCCTTTTCAAATTTTTTTGCATATTTGCTCGTACAGCGTACCAGAATCTCTTTGCTCTATCGTATCCCCACCACATATGGTAGAAGGATCCCACTTGTTCTTTACATTTCCAGCATTGATTATTCATATTCTTATTCATTTTTGCTAGTTTGCTAGGTGTTAAATACCAACGATATACCATTTTCAACACATTTCTTGTAATGTATAGGATCTGGTATATAACATATTATTTTCCCAGATATTTTTCCATTCTTCTAAAAGAATATTATGGTTGAAATCTCTTGCCCATTTTATCATGCAGTCTTTAACTGTCTCTTCCTCTAATTTAAGGGATAGCAATTTTTTATACAATCTTGAAAGTAGCTTTTTTTCTCCTTTTAACATCAATTCTTCCAATTCATTTTGTCTTAGGTCCAATCCTTCTCCTTGTATATCCTTTTTAAATCTTTCTTTTATTTGCATATAGGGGAACTGTCATGAGCCAGGCTGAGCGTGCGACCGATTCAGACTTGGATTCCGACTTCCAGCTGGGGGAGGATCCCTTGGAGGGGCCTTTGGGAGAGGGGGTTCCTTCAGAGTCTAGCGACCCCACAGCTGTACCGGGCACGGATTCCGAGCCAGTACCTGCAGCAGATTTTTGTGCTCCAGAGGCAGAGGCTAGTGCTTCTGACTCAACAGCCCGGAGTTTGCAGCAGACCCTCCCCCACGTTCCTCCAGAGGCGACTGGAGAAGGGGGCGGTTCGGAGGTCGCAGAGGCTGCGGGAGAAGTGTCTGATGAATCGGCCCTGAAGTCTTGAGGGGCTCCAGCTGTGAGCTGGGCCAACGGACATTTGATCAGCCCCAGCTGGGCTAAAGACTATGTATTTAAGACAGACACTGTTGGAGTTGGGCACGGGGCAACAACCGTCTACCAACTGGGAATCTGCATCCTGTGTCATGGGCTTTCTGTTCCAGGCTAATCCTTCCTGTTTGAGTTTGCTGCCCCTGGGACTTGGATGTTTGTTTTGGTGACGTAACCTCTTGATTTATTTATTACTAAAGCCACAAACTCAGTTCCTGCCTCTGTGTCTGCTTAAGCTGCTGCCTGACATTGACAGGAACCATTGTATATCCAACCCTTCTTTTTTTAATGGTCTTTGATCTTTCATTAGAATTTCCTTTCCACTTTGCTTCAGTAAGTCTTTATAGGTCCACCAACTACCCTGTCTTCTCAAGCCTTTAATCGAGAGTGCTTCCATTGGTGAAATCCATAATGGTTTTTTTGGGCAAAAATAAAACTTGTAGTTCTCCCATACCTTTAGAAGGGCTTTCCGTATCACATGCTTTTTAAAAATCTTTTGGACTTTTGCTTTCCCGTACCACAAGTATGCATGCCAGCCAAAATGAAGATCATGTCCTTCCAAGGCCAATATTTTCCTGTCATTGAGGAGAATCCAAGGTTTCATCCAGGCTAGGCATGCCGCCTCATAATGTAGGTCCAAGTCTGGTACTGCAAAGTCCCCTCGCTGTCTTGTATCAGTTAGCCACTTATACTTCATTCTTGGTTTCTTCCCATTCCATATAAATTTTGATAACTCTTTTCTACAATCTTGAAACCACTTCTTAGTTATCATAACTGGTATCTTCATAAACAAGAAGAGTATTTTAGGGAGAACACTCATCTTTATTACTGATATTCTGCCCATCAGTGAAAGATCCACATTTTCCCACATATTTCAGTTCTTTTGAATTTGGCTCCAAGTGTTTTGGTAATTATTCTTGAACAATTGATTATTATTATTGGTGATTTCTATTCCTAAATATTTCACTCTTTGGATACACTGAACACCAGCTTTCCTTTCAATTTGTTCTTTCTCCAATGGTTTTATATTTTTCAGAAGGATCTTAGTTTTGACTTTATTTATTTTGAAACCAGCCATTTTACCAAATTTATTCAATAATTCATTGACTTTATCAATTCTGTTTTGGGGATCTTCTAGAAATATAACCAGCTATGTTTAAATATTTGAAGGGATGTCATATAGAGGAGGGATCAAGCCTGCTGTTTCAGAGACTAGGACATGGAGCAATGGTTTCACACTTCAGGAAAAGAGATCCCATCTAAATGTTAGGAAGACCATCCTGACGGTAAGAGCAGTGTGATAGTAGAATAATGTTTCTCAGAGTGTGGTGGTGTCTCCTTCTTTGGAGGTTTTTAAACAAAACTGGATGGCCATCTGTCAGGAATACTTTGATGGTCCTCAAAGTCTCTTCCAGCTCTATGAGTCTACATCACACGACAAGAACCATACTTTTTAGCTAAACAAAACTGGGCTAGTCATCCCTACTTTGCAACAAGAATGGAGAACTTATGGCCTTCCAGATGTTTTAGCCCACAACTCCTATTAGTCTCATTCAACATGACTACTGGTAAAGGAATATAGGACAGTACTCTGAAGTATCTAGATGGCTAGAGATATTCCAACCTACAGAATTATCTTTTCGTTTAGTGTGACGACTACATTCCAAGATAATTAAAAGAAACATTTCATCAACTAAAAGCAATCTTTATTAGTGCACATAACTTATGACCCATCCAGCTAAACATGCTCATGCATACATGGCTGGCTATGTATGTTATAGCTATCTGTGCTTCTACCAGGTAGCAAACCCAGCCATTATAATGAACTCCTGGTGGCCTGTGATTAGTTAGAGAGATGGTTAGTTAGATGGGTCATTTTATATAAGCCTGGAATTTTATGATTCCTGATGAATGATACTGCATTGTCTCTAGTGTAATCAGTACTGCTTTGATTCATATCTTTTTCTAGATTTTCAATTGTGTCTTCTCATGCTTTGACTGCGAATCTCCAAGACAGAATATGCTGTTTGTTACTTTGACATAATACTGCCTTGAGCTGGAGAGAGTGGGGAAGGAAAGGAAAGGAAAGAAAGGAAAGACTTTCACTGCCCTTTTTGAATCTCCTTTAACTTTCTTGCTGAGATGGGGAGATATATATACTGTCACCAAGAAGATTCTTTTTTTACAGTACTGCAGAATCCTTTGAATTATCTAAAATAGATTAGTTAATATAGATGGTTTGGGTGCCTGCAGGAGGCTAAAAATATTTCTTATAATTTATCTTTTCTGTGGGCTCATTTTTACAATTCTTCTTTCAAGGTTTCCCCTGATCTTCATCATCTTAACTTTTCTCTCCGCCTGCCAGAGAAAAATGGTAGAGAGCCTTGCAGCTCCCAGCAGGAGCAGCACTATCCTTCAGAACAAGACCAGCAAAGCTGACAGCTGTGCTTTTTAGCACAGAGCACTCTGGCTAAATCTATGCCCTGGCAGCCCCACCGCCATCTGTAGAGTTTCTGGAGCAGACAAGTTATTTATAGAAACTTGTTTGTCCAAAGCCAATATTTACCTGTCAGCTCTGTCAATTTTTACCATCCATCTTTGTCATTACACCCTCTCAAAGTCCCAGCTGCTTTTCATATTAAATAGTAGAATTTTCCTAGGGAAAATAATCTGAACAGGCTTCTGAAAATTGTACTGCTGACTCATATGCACATGAAACTGAAAATGTTATGTTGGCCATTTCTGCACTAGCCTGTTATAGCGCCAGTCAGCCACTCCCTAAACTACAAACCCCAGGATTCCATAGGAGGTTGAAAGTGGAATAATAGCACTATAATAGGTTGGTGCAGAAATGGCCGTTGTCATATGATATTGCAGTGCTGATAAATGCCATCTAACTTCCACAGCAACTTTTATTTTTTGAAAGCCTAGGCTGAGATATTATGGGAATGGCTGAGAGGCCACAAATCAAACATCTTCTTATCATAATTTCTGTAAGTTTTAAGGACACAAAAACTGCAATAGTATTGTTGAGAGAAAAGACTAAGAAAAATAGCAATTCAGTACTAGCAGCACAGTGTATAATCCCTCGTAGGACACTCAAGGTTGGCTAGAGAAACAAGGGATGAGGGGAAACACTAAAGGTCCAAAGTTCCTACCAGAACTTCTGTGTCTCAGTGCATTCCACTAGTTGACATCTGATATTGGCTACATTATCATTGGAAAGTGGGACATTTTCTTCCAAAAGTCAGGTCAGGTTAGAAAGCACTGAGATGAAACCAGGGGCATAACAGGTATACATAGTAATAGGATAAGAATCTAAATAATATATAAACTAGCCAGAATGCCCTATTTTGTTTCCATGTCTAGTGATTCAAGGACTGCATGCTTTCTGATTCAGGAAACTACAGCAAGCAGTGGAGCTGATTGTAAAGCTTAATACACTGAGATCAGCTAAAAATGTACAAGCCAAATAGCAAAATTCTACAAACAAAGGGAAGTTAAATGTGTATCCATGGCATTAAAAAAAGAACTTGCATTTCCCCACTTAGCTACAATTTAGCTTTCTGAGAGTCTTTCAGTAATGGAAAATTCTACAGTGGCCTTTGGCAATTTTTGCCACTACAAATGAATCCTCATTTAAATTCCTCTTCCTGGTATACATCTGGTATACATTAGATATTTGTCCAGAGTAGAATTTGTCCTAATTAGAGAAGGGGGAAAGGGGTATCATTCCCTGTTTGCATCAGGAAAAACACAACTCAAATCCTTATTTACTGCTTTGAAAATTATATGAAATGTTATTGTACTTTAAACAATAACTAATTTTAATGTATGTTATCTGGTTTGTGGACAGTTAATAAACTTGGTAATACATAAACAATTACAGTACAAGCAAAGCATATCTCTACTGAAGTACTAAGTAGTCCATCATCCACTGGTAACTCCTGAAGGGGTACAATGCATCTTCCAGCTATCATGAAAAAGACCACATGGCCCAGTCAGACCAAATTTGATACAACACAAATTCAAACTACTTAAACCATGCACAATAAGAAATTCTAAAGTAAACAAGCAAATGGCTACATTTTATGGATCTGCATGTTAGCTTGGCTACCATTTGCTTTCTTCTTTATGATTTTTTACAATATGCAATTTTGAATTAGGAATGAACATTTTTTGTGGCTTATCTGATCCCCCTCCAGTTTTGCAAGTTGCCAAAGCACAGCCAAGTATAGAATATTCTAGCCAAACTGGCAGAATTTTTTGTTAAGGTTTTTTTTTAAATAACAAATATAATACAATTTCTTTACTAAGTAAATTGACATATTCAGCACCTAGGGAGTGGGTAAAAAAAACCCAACAAAGTCAAGCACAGCATTCCAGCGGAATTCATCTTGGGTGCTGTATTAAAAGATAATCAGCAGCACTAACATAATACTTTTCAACTGAGTTCTTATTTTCTTTCCATTATAAACTCCTTTTACTGAAATGAATGCCAAATGGGCAATGCAAAGCTATTTCTTCCTCATCAATACATTCATTTTTCCCTGGTAAGAAGCATAAGAAAAATCCACTTATGTAACATGGTTTTAAATTGCATTTGAATTGTTTTTAAGTGTGTCAGAGCCACAGCTCATTTCCATATCTGAATGAGGTATATAAGTTGCTGAAGGGCATATAATACCTCCTCCAAGAAGCTGCTTGTTAGAAAAACTGGAAAAAGAACATTGTCTGGATGAGTGATGTTGGTGATACAGTTTTAAGAACAAGCAGTATTTAATTAATCAGAGCCTAACAATAAAGAAATGATGCTACTGAATATCAGTCTTTCAGTTAGGCCACATTTTTGGGTGGTGAAGCAATTTTGGTGCATCATTAACATTCTGCATAACCATCCTTGTAATGTTGGCTTGCCATCTAAGAGACACAGGGCTCACTCCCACAAGATTCAATCACAGCTGGGCTTGCCTTCAATCTTACGTTGCTTGACATGACCAAGGCAAAACCCTGAAACTGAAAGAAAGTTCAAGGCAAAGTGATCAACTGGGAAAAGATAAAGGGCTTTCAATTCACCCTTACTTCAATTCATGGCTCCAATCTCTAAATCAGAATTGCTTCTTATTTCTTATTCTAGTGATCATGAAAATGTTATAACAACATCAAGGAAGGCCAGGATTAATTCGTTCTGCATCCAGTCTTGCAGTAAGAGCAAGTAGGTGCCACACAACTGTACAATTGTACTCTCAGGGCCTCTGTACTCTCTGGACCTTTGCCCAGTTCAACAAATGTATGCTAGATGAAAATGCTAACAACTCATTTGGATCTCCTATTGTATAAGCTGATTGTTTAACTGGCTAACTGGCTGTGTCCTCTGCTTGTGGTCTATGTTTCAGAAAGACAAAGTTGTCCCCTTTGTAATGCATTAGACATAGTACAAAGAATCCCATTGCATTCATTACCCACCACCACAGCTGGGTATGAAGAAGAAGTAGAAAGAGAGGCAGGGACTATAGTATAAGGAAAGTAAGGCCATTTCTGCACTACACTATGGAATCCTGGGATCTGCAGTTTAGGGAGGGGCATTTAGAATTCTCAGCCAGAGAGCTCTTTGGCTTCAGTAAGCTACAAACCCCAGAAACTGTAGTCCTGATTGTTGAAAGTGGAATAATAGCACTATAACAGTGTAGTGCGGAAATGTCCCAAGAGTTGGAAGACATGATCAATGTTGTTGATCATTGGCATAACTCAGTCTTCCTGGCACAGCATGTTTTCGTCAACAGAACAGTTCAGAAAAGAAAAAACAAATAGGAGAACACACTTGTATAAATGAGGCAGAATGGAAAACATCAGAAGAAAGGACAGAACAGCCTGATGTTTAGAGGAAAAGTGTCCATTTTTCCTATGGAGGGAGTTGTGTGTTCACAAGAACATTGCTACAAGATTAAGAAATATTAAAGAAAAAAAAGAGGAGAAATTTCCAGATTTATTTTTAGGAAAGTATCTTAGCTCAGTTAATCAGGGCTTATATTTATAACCTAGGAAGAGATAGAAAATGCACAATGTTACTTTCTTCTCATTAATTTGAGGGACTTTAAATTTTTTAATTATGCAAGAATATTTGCTTTATTGAGGTTTTTGTCAGACAGAAAGTGTAAAAACAGAAACCCAAAACCTCAATGTATTGCTACAAGTTAATCAGATGGGCAAACAGACGACTTTACATATGGGAGTCCTGGTGGCACAGAGGTTAAATGCCAGTACTGCAAGCCACAAGGTTGTGAGTTCGATCCTGCCCGGCTCCAAGGCTGACTCAGCCTTCCATCCTTTCGCAGGTCAGTAAAATGAGTACCCAGCTTGTTGGGGGCAGGTATAGAAATGTTTTGAAATACATGCTATTTGTAAGTTGTTCGCCGCCTCGATCCATATGGAGAGGCGGGATACAAATAAATAATAATAATAATAATAATAATAAAAATTCTCTGAAGGAATCCTCATTTTGAAGGTCTGTCCAATGCTAAGTCTGGTTTAAACCTGAGTCCTCAAGGAAAAAAACACAGGAGTCTTGAAGGTGTACATTCAAGGTCAGCACCTGAACAGCAGACTGATCAGACACACAGGACACTGGGTCACAACCTTCTCCACTACTAATGAGAGGCACTCTGCTTGTTTTAATAATAGTAATTACTTCTGTGGTTTGCATGTGTACATATAAATCTGTATGTGCACATTTTATGTGCATATTTCTTCCCTCTTGGGTGATGTATAACAGGCCACTCTAAGGACTGTACTCCTTTTAGGGCATGGCTGGGAGTCAAGATGGTGTTGGATTGCATGTTCTAGTAGTCCTAGCCAACACAGCCAATAGTAAAAAATGCTGAGGCTACAGTCCAGTAAGATCTGAAAAGCTGCTGGAGTCCAACTTCTGTTTCACAGCTTCTGTATATGGTGCTTTCAGAGGCTTCTCAAAATGTTTCTTCCATGGAATGATCTCAGTAACTATCTTTCTTTGCTTCACAAGAAATATATTCTGTTTCTAAAGAATGAGCAGATGGGATTTCCAATTTTTCTAAACACCTACACAACTCAGACAGTAGCATAGCTGTTGATCCCCCCTTTAAATATGTCCCTCTGTTCATTTCTTTTTTAAAAAAATCTTTATTGTAAAGCCATCTGAGCTAGTGCTGATCATAATGAGAGTAGAAACATGTCCCTAGAGGAGTTACTGGCACAGCCATTTTAGTATTTCATCAGGAAGCTGAAAAGTAGGGATATGTACCCAACCAAATAGATAATATGGTGCTTCAGGGCAGCTTTACAGGGTTGTATTCTTTTTTTGAAGAAATCATGAAATACTTATCTGTGTTTCTGTAATACTATTTGCAAAGGAAGCAAACAAATAAGCATATAAAAAGTCACAAAATACCATCAGTTTCACAGCAGTAAAAACTCCCAGCTTCTGTCACCTAGCTCCAAAATATCAGTACTACTTATAAAGGCGTCTCTTTCCAACCAGCAAGTGACTGTGAACCCCGTTTTTGGCAGAACAATCTCTCTGTGAGGCCAGCATTAAATTTAATAATGTTATTTCAGCCCCCCGCCTGAGTGCAGAACACTGAGGAAAAAGTCCGAAATGCACTCAAAAGTGACAGAATATAACTTTCAATCAAACACAATGGGAAACGCAGTATCATGGTGCAGTCCACATGTCACTGCCAAGTGTTGAAAATTGCCCTGTGATCCCTGGTGCAAGCCCACTCCTGCTGTAGACTAGAAGTGGTCTAGATATATCAGCATAAGGAGTGGACCAGTGGATACGCATTTTACAAGGGCTATACTGCTGAATCAGGGTATCAGGTATTGGCAAAAACACAATGCAAGCATAGAAATGCTGTTACAGTCTAATGGTGGATTATGGTGCCTGCATCAGTGGTTATGAGCAGATGAGATAGACCTTCACTCAAGTACTTGAGTGTTGCTATCAGATATACTTTAGCCCCCATTTTATGTAGCAAACAGCAGACATTTCTTACTCTCTGTTTTAAAAGTTACATTGTTAGAAAAGAAATGTTCTTTCAGGAGTCTGTAGTGCTTCTATGGGGAAAACTTCTAAGAGGTTTCTAAACGTCTTCCGTAAGTCTACGCTCAAAAGTTGGATTATACTATCCTTATTGACTCTGAGTTTCAAAGATGTTGGAATAAAATTGAAAAACCCAGATCTATATATTTTGAAAAGAAACCCTTCATAATAGTTTGCTTTGATAATCAGGTTCCCAACACTGCAGAGCATAATCAAAATGTAGGGAAATTAATAATAATAATAATAATAATAATAATAATAATAATAATAATAATAATAATAAAAAAAATAATATCCCGCCTCTCCTCATGGATTGAGGCGGTACTACAACAATATATTAAATACATTAAAAGCATTAAAACATAACCAATCCTCCCCACCCACCAAACCATCTAAAACCAACCCCCTAAAACACATTAACTACAATCAACTAACTATTAAAGAACAGGAGGACAGTTGGTGGGAGGCGGTGGAGTACTAGTCTGGGAAGGCCTGTCGGAAAAGAACAGTCTTGACTGCTTTTTTAAAGCAGTCAAGACTGATAATATGCCGGGTCTCCTCCGGCAGGCCATTCCATAACTTGGGAGCGATGAAGAGAAGGTCCTCTGGGTAACCGCAGCCAACCTAGTTCTGATTGGCTGCAGTAAATTCCTCCCAGAGGACCTTAGTGTGCGGGGCGGATTATATGGGAGAAGGCGATCCCGCAGGTAGGCTGGCCCCAAGCCATTAAGGGCTTTAAAGGTAAGAACCAACACCTTGTACTGTGCCCAGAAACTAATAGGCAGCCAATGTAAAGACTTCAGAATTGGTGTTATGTGGTCAGTTTTAGGTCTACCGGTGACCAACCTGGCTGCCATATTCTGAACTAATTGAAGTTTCCAGACTAAGCACATGGATAGCCCTAGGTAGAGCGCATTGCAGAAGTCAAGCTGTGAAGTTACCAGCGCATGCACCACTGTTTTTAGGTGTTCCAGCTCCAGGAAGGGGCGCAGCTGGCATCTCAGCCGGAGCTGATAGCAGGCACTCCTGGCCGCCGCATCTATTTGAGCTGTCATCTGAAGTGGCGAGTCCAGGAGCACCCCCAAGCTGCAAACACAGTCTTTCAGGGGAAGTGTAACCCTGTCTGGAACAGGATGACAGACCTCCATACCTGGGCTAGAGCCCTTAACAGCGAGTACAAGAATAACATTTACTGCACCTTTAATTCAAGCCCCTTTCCTTCTCCAAAACATTCTCAATGCCTCCCTGCAAACTGATTTCCTTTATTTTCAATAGGAAAAAGTGATGCGGTACCTAGGATCATATGGATTCTTGTAGAGATAGCAAAGGTCATGAGAGTGACCAGTACTGTGTTTGACCTTATCCCTTTACACAGCAGTACCATATATTATGAGAGCCAGCACAAGGTAGTAGTTTGAGAATAGGGCTGTAATTCTGGTGACCAGGATTCAAATATCCATTTGGCCGTGGAAACCTGCTGGATGACTCATGGCATATGCTCTCAGCCACAGAAGAAGGCAAGGGCAATCTCTCCCCAAGAAATTCTGCCAAGAAAATCCTAGGGTAGGGTCATTGTAAGTCAGAGCTGACTTGAAGACACATAACAATAACAACACAAATGTTCTAGTTTGAGAAACTTAATTCCAAATCCATGTGGTAGAAAATACAAAATAAAGCAACAACAACAAAGTCTAGTCAGTGAATCCGCATATGTTGTCCACTCCTGGCTTGTATTCTTGTTGTCTACATATAAATTTCTCTCATGTGTGTAATCACCACACCTCTAGCTGCTCTATCTTGTTTTTTTTCTCCTATCTTCTATTCTTCTGCCTAATCTCTACACACTGATTGTGCACTCTGGCTTTCTTTGCTTCTGCCCTTCTGTGTCTACCTCCTCCTGCTGCCCAATTCCTACTTACCTTTTAACTTCCTTTTCTAGCCTACCCTCTCTCATTTATCTCCACCTGTGGGTTTTCTGTTGTGCACAGTTGGGTTGTGAACAGCCCTGGTGTGATGTCATTTCCTGGACCCCACCTATGTCCACTGGAATCTTTCAAGCCACTAAGTCTTGGAAGCTGCTCACAACCATTAAAAACAGCCAACAGCACAATAGCCAACCCAATCAAATACTAACACTCAACAATTTGTTGTGTGTCTTCCAGTAATTTTTGACCTATCAGGACCCTAAGGTGAACCTATCATGAGTTTTCTTGGCAAGACTATTCAGAAGGGTTTTGCCATTGCCTCCCTTTGAGGCTGAGAAGTGTGATTTGTCCAAACTCCCCAAGTAGGTTTCCATGGCTGTGTGGGTATTCAAACCCTGGTTTCCAGAATGATAGCTCAAAGCACTAAACTACGCCTGCTCACATTCAATGATATCTACAGCTAAAACCATTTCAGTTCAAGAGCTCAATAAAATCTACTTAAGAAAAAGCCAGAGAAACAATTAAAGCTTCAGATATTAATACAATTACTTTAAAATGCGTAAGCAACTAGTAGAATGGGTGTAGTGGCGGTATCACACCATCTCCATCCATCCAGGGAATACATTCTGTTGCTAGCATCCTTAAAGACCACCCTATATACACTATACTGTGACAAACTAACTTGGACATCATCGCTTCATGGATAATTGAGGGAAGCTCAACCGAAGCATGTGATGTCTCAGATGTTTAGAATCACAGAATCATAGAGTTTTGTCCTATCGCCATGTATGCATGGTGAATAGGCAAAGTCATTTCCTATTGTTTCCAAATGATTGCCAACATAGTAGTTTCAAAAAGCACGTACATGAGACTATGACTGTGTAGCAGATTAATGTTGCAGATAAATGAAGATATAAGATATAGCTATTTTCAGTCCTTTCAGAAAGCAGGCTGTATGAACATGGTTCCCCAGATTACTGCTGGATTCCAGTGCCTTTCCCTTCCAGTCAATATGTCCAGTGGCCAGGGGGAGCTGTAGCCTGCTAATATTGGAGGGCAGATTCTCTCCATTCTTGGTGGACTGCTTGCTCACATTTACTTTTTTGAAAATTTATCTTCTTGTTGTTGTTGTTGTTGTTGTTGTTATGTACCTTCAGGTCAACACAACTTATGCTGATTTATTCAGAGGAAGTTTGCCATTGCTTTCCTCGAAGGCTGAGAGAATGTGACTTGTCCAAGGTTACCCGGTTGATTTCTATGGCTGAATGGTGATTCAAACCTGGTCTCCCAGAGTCTTAGTCCAACAGTCATTTATTTATTTAATTTAGATCTTACCTTTCTTCTAATATAGGACCCAAGTCAGCTTAAAGATTAAAACAAAATACCACTATAACAAAGTACAATGCAGAAGTTTTATAATCATCAAACAAAACAATACCTCTTAAAACTTTGACTAAAAACATTTTAAATGCCTTTAAAACATAGTTCAGACAAAAGGCATATGGCATCAGGGCAGAAGACCCTTCTGCTATAACCATTAAAAGCCGGAGGCCTGTCTAAACAACAGAAGTCATGTGTGCCTTCAAGTCACTTCTGACTTAGGGCAACCCTAAGGTGAACCTATCAGGGGGTTTTCTGAGGGTGAGTGGGTGTGGGTTTCCATGGTCAAGCAAGGAATCAAACCCTGGTCTCTAGTGCTGGTGAAAAAAAAGCAGAGAGAGAAGCAACTTGACTCCTGTGGAAGGGAATTCTACAGCCCAGGAATAGCCACTATGAAGGTTCTCTTGTGTCCTCGGGAGTGCTGGTGGTAGAACTGAGAGAAAGCCCACACATGCCTACAGGTATATTTATATAAGTGGAAAGAAACACACATACATGGAACTATGACTCTGTGGCAGATTATTGTTTCAAACTAATAAATATAAGTAAGATGTAGCTATTCAGTAGTATGCTGGGAGAGAAGATGAAACCATCTTCTTCATAATCAATAGTATTCACATTTCAACAATGACCTCAAGTAGAGAATTGTTTCACAAGAGGTTTCATCTGTAGTAGACATCACAATACTCTGTATTACAACACAATTCTGCTCTATTTACTTTATGCTTTTGGCCATTCTATGGACCTTTCCGCACTACACCATTATAGTGCTATTATTCCACTTCCAACATCTTGTGGAATTCTGGGGTTTGTAGTTTCCTGAGGCCAAAGAGTTCTCTAGCTGAGACTTCTAAATGCTCCCTCTAAACTGCAACCCCCAGGATTCCATAGGATATTGAAAGTGGAATAATAGCACTATCAGTGTAATGTGGAAAGGCCCTATGATGCATTTGGCACATATATTTTCATGGAGGCTTGAAAGGTATTCAGGTGGATGGAATATACAAAAGACAGCATTCAGTTCCGAAGGGAAATAAAGATGAAATTTACACATCCTGATGATCAGAGGAATGATGTGCTGTGATAATCCTTTGATAGTCACAGCCTGCATCAAACTGTAGCTGAAACCTCTGGGATTTTAGGTTCAATGAATCTTCTAAATCATGTTTTATCCAAGCATATGAAGCATGTAGTTCAAGTTTTAATGAGCTATATTTAAACTGTGGTGTTGTGCTCTTTGGGACTTTGAGTCTATTATGAATTTTTCCTTGTTCTTTCCCTTAATATTTCAGAAAAGGCAATTTGATCAAGTTATTAAAGTAAGAGATCAGATGAATAATTGTTCAATGACCAAAACAATTTATTTGGTCTATTATATAAAAGGTTGTAGTATTATCTACTGATATGTAACCTGTTAAATTATACACACCAGTTCAATTAATAACAGTATACGTGGGATTTTTTCCCCCTACAGCATCTAATTCTTTAAGCAAGTGATATACAGGAACTTGTTACTTGGAGGGTGAGCCTATTTACAGAAACAAGAAAACGAAACTGATACTGTTTGGGCTTAGTTCAAATACTCCATCAGTCTATTTTATGAAAATGGGGGTGGGTATTTCAAACAGAAATTAGTTTTGAATCACACCCTGTTTAATTGTATTATGTTTGCATAGAAATGTGGGGTCCTGGGAACCTAGCAAGCATATTTGAGGAGAAAAAGACTTTTTATTGCAAATATATGAACAGGAAATGGATAACAGCAAGGCAAATTAAGGGGCATCTTTCATCTCTTGGTACAGAAATATTCTGCTTCTTGAATATGTATTGTTCTGTTGGAATGATGTTTGTGTGTGTGTGGGGGGAAGGTATTCCTCGTATGCTAACAATGGTGTCAGAACTAGCAATTAAAACTCCTGTCTCCTATAAGCCAGGGATTCTACTCTTTGAAGTCAATATACTTGTAACAACAATTACCCCGAGGCCTTGGGCACCAGCTCCCACATGTAAGTCACTTCCCCAGAAGGTTCGGCAGCCTCTCTTAGCATATTAATATAACCAGAACTGACGTACAGAAGGGTCATATAGACACTGCAGCTGCTAAGCAAATACCAGCACTAAGAAGCAATTCTGAGATATGCAGTTTGTTTCCACAGCCTCTTTTATCATCAACTTATGTGGGAAACTGAAGAAGTAGATGGATGTTTTAGGTTTCATGCTTCTCCATCTTGATCAACTTCAAACCTCTGAGCTTTGTCCCTCTGTCTCACTTCATAGGGAGAATGCTACTGGCTTCCTTTACAAGCTCATCATATAGTCTACAGAGATAATTCAGGTGAAGAACTTTGAAACACCGTGTCTGGGAAGGAACACCGATTGTTCTAAAATGTCCTCCATATCTTCCACTCAGGTGGGTGGGATGATGCTTTAGTAACTGATGTCAGGAGAAAATATACTCCAGACATACCCAGAAGCACTCCTTTACCACTTGACATATTGAAAGGCACATTTTTGGGACTGAACATAAACAATATGATGGAGCCCTGGTTTAAATCAAACTAAACAGCCTTTGCAAAATTGCTGTAGATCTGCATTTACACATGTGAAACCATTGCAAGAGAAAATGCTCAGCATAAACACACAGCAGTGGCCACAGAAATGGCTTTGCTACCAAGGAGAAGATTACTGGAATGGAATCTTTACCCTCTTACTGCAAGAAGCCCAGCTGAGTTACTCAAGCAGTGTGCTGAGAAGAGTTTTAATGTAATCTACAAAAGTGCAACTCTTTATTACATCAAATATCTAACAGGGCATGTCATCCCTTTTGTGATTAATTTCACTACCTGAAATGGGACAAAGAACTAAAAATACAATATAATCTAAGCCCCATTAATATCTCAGTATGTTGCCATTGTAGTTACCTTCAGAACGAGTGACAAAATTGACTGTTTACCTTTCAATTTTGTTAAACAACTTTAAGTAAGACCAACTTTACTAAGACCATACAAGGTTAATGACTCGGGCTTATGAGAGTTTTCAAAAAGTAGTATTTCTAAGGTCTTCTATTTATAGTAAACATGGGACAGCTTTGATTGCATCTACTCTTGCTCTTGTCAAATTTAGTATTATGGCCACTGGTCAGAGAAAGCTACTTGATGTTAGTGCTGTGTTCTGTTGTTAAGGACAATTGTTAGCCACTAGAAACTGACAGAATCCTGGTAATTTCTCCTTTATGAGTTAACAGTAAAGACAGAAGTTGTTTGTTGTTATGTTCCTTTGGGTTGGCTCCAACTTATGGCAATCCTACCCTAGTGCTGGGTTTTGTTTTGTTTTTTGGCAAGATTTATTCAGAGGTTTACCATTGCCTTCCTCTTAGTCAGAGACCACAACTTGCCAAAGAGCACCCCATGGGTTTTCATGGCTGAGTGGGGATTTGAATGTTGGTCTCCTGAATCCTAGTCCAATATTCAAACCACTAGACTATATTGGCTCTCTAAAGAAAACATATCCCATGTATCTGATTTTATTCAGCTATACAAGGGCTTGAGATTGCTTCATATTCTCACACTGCATTGCACTGCAAGTACTAATGCTAACACCTATGATGCTTCTGAATAACGAGATAGATATTTGTGGAAAAGATTAAGGAATTGAATAAATGGCAAATGCAAAAATGTGCCCCTGAGTTCTACAATATACAGCATTCTACTTGTCTCAACTGAAAAGAGGTAACTAACACATGACTCTTTGCAACTAGACTGCTCCTTAGTAGCTTCCCCCCCAAAAAAACCCCCCACAAAAAACAAACAAACTTCTTTTTGCATGTTACACAGAAGAACATCAAGACAATGCAGGAACAATTGTGGGGAGTTGTAAAAACTGTCAGAGCTGACAGCTCTTATTGTTCAAGGAACTTCAGAGGTGTGCAGAAATTTTGGAATTCAACTCTGAAAAAAATTCAGAACAAAATTAAGCTTTGGGATAATCAGAGCACTTGCATGGCTCTGTCTAACTTGCTTTTACCTTTTTCATCTTCATTTTATAGTACCATTTTATGCATATATGAATCATAGAGCAGAATGGAAAAAGAAGATGGACAGAGAGAAGAATTAATCCCATAGTCTCAGTTCATTTTTTATTAATGTTGAACCAAAATCAACCCTGCCGCAACCTCCATCCTTCTGGAACACACCTTTCCCAGTCAAATTTTCCTTATGTCCATCAACTCCAAATAAAAGCATTTTCTAGTATACTAAATGCATATTATAGGATGGTCATTGTTTAGAGATGGAAAACAGTATCATGGAGTGAAATTCATTTTAGTGACAACTAGAAAATCCAACAATAGTTTTGAACATCCTGGGAAAAAGTCTTACATGAACACTTAATTTTTCCTTAGCTAGGCTATACTGTACATTCCCTATGCCAAGAGAAGAATCTATTGATTATACTCTATCTCATTTTCCTTCTCCCATGTAACTCAAGTCAGAGTAAGATAAGGTTCCTACATGAATTCTCATCCAGGACTGAGTAGATGTGGCCCTGCTTGGCTTCCAACAAGGCCAGGCATCCAAACCGTGACTTTCGACCTTTTCTCCCACCTTCATCTCAAATAGCAGGGTAGAAACTGGGTCTCATCAGTAATAAATTCAGGACTTCACTGTTTTCTTTTCTTTGGTAATATATTATAAACCTATTCGTGTAATAACATGTCATCACTCTTCAAGTTCTTCTCTGTCACTACTGAACTTGATTGGTGGCTGCTGTTGTATTTTGTATTTTGTTTTACTAGATGCAACCCAGGGGAGTGAGGAAGGGCTACGGACCTGCTCTCTACACTGGCAGTCATATGTTTCTCATAATATGTACTTGCATCGGAAGCAGGGATCTTGCTTCTAGCCTCCCTGCCAAAAATAACACTCTGGTTCAACTGACAGTTCTAGGACTTCAGAACTCAAAGGAATCTCACTCTGACATCTTTATTGGCTAGAGGGCTACATGTCTGAATACAATGATCGTGGGTTTGTTTCGTATGATTCCAATCTGTTATAAGCTTTATGGAGGGCCATTCCATTAAAGACAGTGCAAAAATCCTCAAACATCCTAAAACAGATGCATGCTTCTCTTATTAGAAATAATGACGACAAAGAAAAGAGTATTAGGTTTAATAAATTATGTTCAGAAGACTTTGAAAACATTGACAGGGTTCATTGTCTAGAGTCTCCTATCATAAGCAGCTGCCTTTGCTAACCTAGGTGTCCTGTGCAATGTACCTATTTCCATTTTGCTCTATTCTTGTGGCATTCCATAGGTGAGGTTCTGTGAGAACCTCTGTGGTGTGTACCTGTCTTTAATATAAATGCTATTGCTGCTGGCATAGGAGCACTGAACTGCATGATGTCTGGGGTCTGGTAAAGCCCTAAAATATTATTTGGCATTGGAAAGGAGAGACTCATTAAAACAGAGACTTGAAAAAATATATAGAAGAGTAGAGCAGGGGTAGGGAACCTGGGGCTCTCCAGAAGTTGTTGGGTTACAATTTTTAACACCCCTGACCATTACCTTTGATGGTTGGCACTAATGGGAGCCAAGAGTTTGATATCATTTGGAGGTTCATAGGTTCTTCACCCTGGAGTAGACTAAGGCATAACTATCTCCCTCTCTTGTACAAGTGAATCCATATTTTAAAAAATGTAAAAGACTACACTCAACATGGATTTTTATGCTCTATGAACAGATACTATATAAACTTTCTGGTAACAAAATTTGTGCTCTGTAGTTCACATCCTCCATACTATTGTGTCTCCCAATTGTCTGTCTAAATACATTTTCTAGCTTCTGCTGGTCAGATCATACAACACAATTGATTGGTAACATTTTTGGAGCTTACCGGGTAGCATATCAACAGATTTGTTTATGAATAACACAAGACATTCCTTTGACATGAAAGAATATAACCTTAACCACTGTTGTTCTATTAGATCAATTCAAAGAAGAAAGTAAAGTATAACAACCAGTTTATTCAAACTTCAGCCTGTCCTTCTTTCAATGTCCATCTAATCCTTTGTTTTTAAAAGGTATGTACTTCTTTTTATCTAAACAGTGTTCTGAATGATCTTCAAACAATTTGGCTAACTCATGATTTTCTATATCCTTAATTTTAAAACTATGATTACCAAATAGTGATATAAGAGCTCTATCTTTGAACAGTCTGTATTCCATGTGTACAAAAAGTGCCATCACTTTTACATCCTATTGTAATTAACAGTTCAAAACTACAATTAAGCAAATGAATCTTTTAAAGCAAATGTTTCAAGAAAAGGCTGTACAGAGCTTAAATGATCTTGGGTTAAGCCAATAGACAGGAGTTTGTTGTGTGTACCTTTTCAGATCTTTGCCATACCTTTCCTAGGTATGTTGATTTTGTTTCAGGAAAGGCAACAATAGTATAAGTCATTGCTAACAAGGTTTCTGGAGGGAAAACTAGAATCCATGCCCATTTATATTACCATCCAGTCTCAAATATTTGAAGGCAGGATTAGCCCATCAGGTTTAGTAATTTCCTTATCAACTTGGACCACTGCAGGTACCTTAAAATTGCAAATAACCCCAGCATAGGTATAGGGACTCCCGATTTGTTTTGCCAAGCTTTTAGAGTTGCAAGAGTCAATCAGCTTGCCTAGATCTTTGGAACTGATAAAGCTTAAACCACCCTCTTATGAAGCTGAAGTCTAATGCATTAAGAGTCTTGAGCTAACCAGAAACAAAGCTCTTACTCAACATTCAGGGCAAAACCGTAATTCATAGGTGGTTTTAACTGCAGTGCTGATTTTCTAATTCTGCCATCACCATGGCTGGAAACTAACAAGACAGGCACAATTCATGACCCAAAGCTTAGCAATTAAAGCCTACCCCCTCAATCTCTTTGCTGTTCAGCCATTAATGCACGGATAGACAAGTAAACAAATCCCTTCAAACAAGGTTATTGGAGATGCAGAGACTCCAGCAGTTAAACAGTATTTGGCTATCAATAGTAAGCGAAACTGACAGAATGTTAGCAATAACTGGATGCTTTTCTACTGTGATGATTTTAAAATAGATTTCTCAATGAAGCTGAATCACAGGAGGCAGAAAGTCAATCTAGTGGTGTCTTTAAAATTAAACACTCATTTTGATTGCAAAGAAAAGTGGTTAATTCACAGTTCTGGAACCCTCACTAGACAAACATCTTATAAAGGATACTATACTCAGAGGCTTCCTCATACATTCATCACTAGGAGTCTGAAGTTCAGAAGGCGTTTTGTCGCCTTGCTTAACAATGGTGTCTGACAGAATGTTCAATGGAAAGGGTGCAAATAAATTAAGAGGAGTAAATTACTGCACTGAACAAATGAAATTTTGTTTCACAGCAAATTCTTCTGTCACTTATGTCAGCTAGCCTCTCTTAAATTTCCTAGTAATGGTCTGCATATCATTCCTGGCATTAATTATAAGTGAAAATATTTCTTAGATTGGGCTAGTTATAGATTTAGCTATTATGTTAATTCATTAAAATGAATTTGACTTGATGACACACTTCTTTCAATGATTTCAGTGGGCCCTCTCTAGGCATGATTAAGTTTTGACCCTCCCCACTGGATCACTAGGTATTTTTTAATGGTTGCATAAAAGCTGAACAAAAAAAATAAAAAAATAAAAATGGAATTTATGTGAAAATGTAATCAATCCTGAGGAAAGCCATATGCAATA
Source organism: Ctenosaura bakeri (assembly GCA_948474755.1). Lineage (NCBI taxonomy): Eukaryota > Metazoa > Chordata > Lepidosauria > Squamata > Iguanidae > Ctenosaura > Ctenosaura bakeri. The sequence goes on from CAOLHI010002267.1 coordinate 225,383, forward strand.
TATAATTTCCTCCACAATTCTCTTGGAAATATTCAGATAGCAGTAAGTCACACAGTTGCATTACAATTCTTCTTCCACATCTCCAGAAAAAAAACGAGTTTGGTCAGAGACTTCATGTTAAAATCCAAGGGTTCTTTTGAGACCCTATTCACAGAGCTCATTTATTCAGTGCAGTACACACAGGAGAGAAAATCAACCTCAGGAGAGAGATTTTAGAGATGAGGAATGTGGCAACTAATATTTTGTGCAATTTCAGAGCAAGGATATCAGTTCATTACATTGCCTTGAAACAAGAAATATTCATATATCATATGTGATCACTAAGAGCCTCAAAAGTTCCACCTGTATGGAGTCTGAAAAATAAAAACAAACTTTCTCTGACCCACCTTAGTTGTGTGTTTCATCCACTCTTTTGCTTTTTCCCCCCTATGGTGTTTGAAAGGCTGAGCTCTTATAGCTACACAGAGCTCCCATCAAAACCTGGATTTGACCAAACATGAACTGTACTGAATAACAGAATATTCATTCTTGGTGGAAACCAACATAATGAGAGACAAGGGGAGGATGAGGAAGAGAGAATGGACTTCTGAAAAGGAGTTTCTGCTTAGAGACTTAAGCTGCAATTCTCTATGCACTTATCTACAAGCAACTTAAACTGAACTCAATAGAACGTACTTCTGAGTAGACATGCATCTATTCACTGTAAGTTGACAAAAGCAGAGAGAAATAAGTTTCAGATTACAACCCATAGAATATTAGAGAGCAAACACTGAATGTTCACAGTGCCCATCTGTTCAAGTGAGAAACAGGTGTTATAACCCATTAGGGATAAAATTAATGCACAATCTTATTCTTGAACAATATTTTTTTTAAAAAAGCAGTTAAAAATAGAAATGAATGAAAATTCAGTGTGCAGGTTAGAAAGCATAGAGTGCATAGTATTGTTGTTTTGTTACCTGAATCAGCTTCTTTTTTTTAAAGAGTCATGATAAAAACCTGTGTGTCATCAAGATGAACTGTAAAAAATCATATCAAGGAAGCTTCCCCCTTTTTATTTTTATATATATATATATATACACATACATACATACATATATTTCACACTGCTCCATATGAAAGATAGCCTTTTGCAAATTTATGAAACCATTTGAACAAATAATTTATTATTAGAGCAATCTGTCCATATTTCTTATCATTAATAATGTTCCAAAATCAAGACAGAGCAGTGCTAATTGGTAATGGATATTTAACATACCTTTTGGCATACTTAGAACTATTACAGAAAGCCCATTCTTGCTAGGTTTAAAAATAAACAAAGACTATAATGGCTTGCCAATTTGATATTTATCCTGATTTCTTAGCTCAATACTAGGCTAAGGAATTTACAGGCATTTACTTACAGAAATCCTGTGGCTCCATGATTTGCGACAACCAATTTCCCTCTGGTACTAAAGCAGGAGAACGATCTAATGCTATTCTGCAGAAGGAACGGTATTCTCGAAGGAAGAGCAGATGGCCTTGGATGAAGCTCTTTAATGAGATCCGTTTTCAGTTAGCCATGTGAAAACAGAGCCCTTGTGCACACCTTTGCTGGGTGTATAGTGCAAGTCAAAAAGAATAAGCGTGTAGCTTTTGCTTATGTTTAGAGAGCTGAAGCCCAGTTGTGCTGCGATTGGCAAGCACCTCACAAACAGCAGCCAATCAGTGAGTCTGCTTTTTTCAGGGAAACTCCTGCGCATCTATTCAGCATCTTCAGAGACCATATTTCCTAAGAGGATAGCCTTGCTCCCAGTATCTTAAGGGGTGGGAAAATAATAGCGCCTTTTCTCTCTGATATCCCTCACCCCATTAGCTTCCCTGCTACATTTTTAGGGCTGAGAAATCGTCTGGGGAGGCTTCAGATGCACTCCCAGCTTCCACCTTGTAGGGAAAATAGGAGGGAGAGTGCCTGAGCTCAACAATTACTGATTCCATCACCATGGAAACTGACTGGATGCAGTGAGCTGGATTTGTGTAAAACATCTGCTGCCAGGCTCATAATCAAACGCAATCTCATCTACTCCCCCGACCGCTTATCTGATTGGGAGTTTACTTCATATGCATGCTATGACAGTGAAAACACGAGATGGTGTGTGTGTGTGTGGTGGGGAGAAAGAGAGAAAATATCTATATTCTTGAAAGGGTGCATCACCATATCTTGCTCAATACAAATGCAGATGGAGGTAGCTAAAACAAAAGATGGGTAACAACTACATATTTAGTATGATAAAAACGACAAGGGTCCTAAGAACAGTTCAGAGGTAGGGGGACAACTGTGTATATCTCCACCAATAAATTATTTTATATTATCTAGATAAAATTTGGAATGTTGACTCTGATGCAGGATCTCATTTCTCTGCATTCCATTTGTGTAGTGACTGGTGGTTGCTGCTGTTGTTTTTGTTGTTATATGCCTTCAAGTCATTTCTGACTTAGAATTCTAAAGTTTTCCTGGCACAATTTGTTTGGAGGGGTTTGTTCTTGCCTTCCTCTGAGGCTGAGAGAGTATGACTTGCTTAGGGTCCCTCAGTAGGTTTCCATGACTGAATGGAGATTTGAATCTTGGACTCCCAGTGTTCTAGTCCAACATTCAAGCCACTGTATTATGCTGGTTCCTTGAACAGTGATCAGTCCCTTTAAAAACAAGCTCAAGTGGTGACTACCGATAGGAATTGAGGCAAAGGAGGGAGGTATCAGCATGCCTGGGGGAAACTAATGCTACACAGTTCCCATTGACAATAACTACATTAGTAAGCCTTCTTGCTTAAGAACTGAAATACAGCAAATTGGAATTGTTAAACTGCTGTTCAGAGAAACAATTAGAATTCATAGCTCATTTAAATTGTTTTAAATTTAAAACATTTAAAGTTTTTTCTTAAATTTTGAACTGTTTAGATCAGTGGTTCTTCCTCTGGAGTCCAGGGACCCCTGGGAGTCTGCAGAGCCCTCACAGGAGGTCTGCAAAGCCCTGCTGCTGGATGACCAACAGCAGTGGCAGCATCGGGGATGTGGCAGTGTGCGTCTGTGTATGCAGGTGTCAAAACTCCTCCCTTGTTTGCAAAGGACATGTGAGGAACACAGCAGCAGGGGATGTGGGCACCAACAGATGTGACTGCAGGTGTGTGCGTGCACCCAAACTGCCCTCATGTTTGCAAACAAGGGAGAAGTTTTGGTACCCTCACCCTTGGTGCTGTGTTCCTGATGCAGTAGGTGTGTGTGCATGCCCAAACTATGACTCTGAAGACCAGGGTCTGAATCCCCACTTGGCTGTGGAAATTCACTGGGTGACCTCAGGCAAGTCACATTCTCTCAGCCTCACAAAGCCAAAGGCAACAAGTCTTGCCAAGAAACTCCGTTACAGGCTCGCCATAAGTCAGGCCGTTTCCGCACTAGACTGTTAATAGCCAGCCCCTCCCAAAACTGCGAACCCCAGGATTCCATAGGATGTTGAAAGTGGAATCATAGCGCTATTAACAGTCTAGTGTGGAAATGGCCTCTGTTTTCACTGCCATAAGTCAGTCATAAGTCAGTTTTCACTGACAGCTAGAAAGAACCTCCCCCTGTCAGTGGCACTGTGTTGTTGTTTACCTTCAAGTCACTTCAACTCTGACAAGATTTGTTCAGAGGGGGTTTGCCTTTGCCTTCCTCTGAGGCTGAGAGAATGTGACCTGGCCAAAGTCACCCAGTGGGGATTTGAATCCTCGTCTCCAGAAGCCATAAATAAATAAATACATACATGCATACATACATTTTTGAACATATAAATCTAAATTTAAATATTTAAATCTTGTATTAAGCCTTAGGGGACCCTTGCAACAAATTATATGTATGGATGGCCCTCATAAAGAAAAAGTTAAGAGCTGCTGGTTTAGATCATCTTAAGGTGATACCACTATTGTACTTTGCTTGAGCTCTATAGATACAGAAATACTTCAATAAATGAACAAATAAAAAGTGTTAGGGGACAACTTTTACTTGTTGTTTTATACTGCAGGTAGAGGAAGATCTCAAAGTGGCAATAACCTTGTACTCCTCACAGTTGTGAGAACAACTGTACCTCTTCCAAATCTCAGCAAGGAGGCCTCAAATACTTTATTATCCAAGTGGGTCTCTGGTCTGAATTCTCTGCTGGGCAGTGCAATGAATTGGTTTACATGCCAGTTGGGCACCTGGGCATATCTCCATCCCCATTAACCAAGATGGCCACTGACTGGCCTTTGGGGGGGCACTGGAACTCTCAACTACTTCTGTAGGAGCCAGAATGGCCTGCTGAACACATTTTTTCTCCTTGCCCCCTAAGCTTGCAATTTTGTGTTAAGTACATTAGTGTGGATTTTAGTTTCTGCCAACATTATACTGGATTCCAAGCTTCATGTTGAAATGCTCACACAAAAATGTTAAATAACCTCTAACTGAAAAGACAGGGAAACATCTGAAACCTAGATTATCACAAGTTCATATAAACACTAGGGACATCCACTTATGATTAGGGCTCAAAGTGGCATATAAATCTATCTGCTCCCTTTTTCCCTTTAACCCTGTGTAAATGGACAAGATATGCAAAATGCAATTGTGGTTTTAAAAAAAATGCACATCAACCTATAGCTAATCCAGACAATATTCTTAATGTTTTTAATGATAGATTTATGCTGGGATAGTACCCTTAACCAAAGTTCTCAGTGTGCGTTTGGATTAGATGACATAGGCCATTTCCGCACTAGACTGTTATAGGCTATTATTCCACTTGCAACATCCTATGGAATCCTGGGGTTTGCAGTTTCGGGAGGGGCCAACTGGCCAGGTGGCCCCTCCTGAAACTGCAAACCTCAGGATTCCATAGGATGTTGCAAGTGGAATAATAGCGCTATAACAGCCCAGTGCAGAAATGACCATAATTTCAGCCAGAGCAGGGATAACAGATAGATAGACAGACAGACAGACAGACAGACAGAGACAGATAGATAGATAGATACCAAGTACCACCATTGTAACAAAATCAAGGTTTTACAGTGAGTAAAACTGGAATCAAGTAAGAATTAAGAGGGAGAGGATAACATTTAGTTTGAAAAACAAATGCAAAAATAAATATTAAATATTATTTTTTTAAAATATTGAAGTTAGGGTAATAATGCCTGCTTTAGTTAGTAATAAAACATATGGGGTGCAATTGTATCAACTTTAATATTTGTCTTCTCAGATGTAAATCAGAAGCCTTTCTCTTCAATTGTTTATGATTTTTGGCATAACTGTAAATACAGTTTTCAAAAACATGGTTTTTACATGGTTTTGTTTGTTTCTTATTTTTTTTAAAAAACTACATGATCAAATGTGCTAAGCCTGCAAGCATTCTCAGAATTTAATTTCTGCCACAGCTACTGAGAGATTAAATTTGAAGATATCTCAGGGATCCTGGTAACAGAAATAATCTGGGGAAAAAACTATAGTTAAATGCCTAAGAGCACTCAGTGGGAAGATTACTACATGGCTTCTGGTGGTGGCAGTGAGAACTGCCTGCATGAGGGGTTTTCCCCCCCATAACAACAGAGAAAAGACTGAATTCTCCTTGTTGCAACCCAGTACTTTCAAGTGGTTGGCATTTTTCCTCACCAGTTATTACAAAGTATATAAAACTCATTTTACAAGAGCAGCTGAGAATGCTACCGTTAATAATTAAGTAACCACTGCAGCTAGTTAAATTAAGGACCTTTATCTGTTTCATGGTTTAACACCAAAAGCTGAAGAATAATCTAGGGAAGTAGAGCATGGAAATCTTTAAGAACCAGAAAAGCGATAGGGCAAGAGCATCTAGGAGCACAGCACCTGCTGCTGTGCATATGATACTATTACCACAGTGCTATTATTATGCAGAGCAGGGGTGGAAAGAATATTTGGTTCTTGACACTCACATCCATGGATTCCCTGACACCTGGGAAGCCCAGTTGGGAAGGCTAACACAGAGGCAAGAATTTTGAAGTTTTTGTCTTGTATATGTACATTCTGAAGTGTTTGGGGAAAATTATTCTGCGCAGAAACATCAGTGGGTTGTATGTGCACAAAACTTGTCTTTTTTGTGCAACCACTTTTGTACAAATAACTTTTTTTTTTCTGGAAACATTTTTGCACAAATTGTGTTTTTTACACAGAAAACACTGTTTCAGAAACACATGTGTTAGTGCAACCCCACCCATATTTTTGTGAAAAATTTTTTTTTCCAAAATTCTATAGGTTTTTTTGTGCATCAACCATGTTTTTTGTTTGTACAAACTAAATCTATGACTGTTACATACTTCCCCATGTATGTTTTGGTAGGGGTTTTTTTTTGCTTGTTTGTTTTGAGGGAGGTCTGCACAAGACCAGAATTTCTGCACAAAATAACTTCCTGATAAATTTCTGCTAAAAGTGCAAGTACATAAAGTGGTTATAGTAGCAAAAACCTAACATACTATATCTAATAGTTATGTGGCTTCAAGTCAGTTCTGACTCACAGTGACTCTCTCCTAGGGGTTTCCTGGCAAGATTTGTTCCAAGGGGGTTTAGCTCCCTCTAAGGTGGAGAGTGTGACTTACCCAAGCCTATTCAGTGGATTTCCAAGGCTGACTGGAGATTTGAACCCTTGTTTCCTGGAGTCCACGTCCAACACTCTAACCATTACACCATACAGATAACATCCAATACCAATTGTACAGGTGATATAGTAATCTGTACTTTTTTATCAACACTCACCATGGATAAGTCATCACATCCAATTTATTTTATGTCCAAAGGAAGGAGTGAGTCTCATACCGGCAATACTATAATATGTAACCTATGAATGAGGTGCTGAATAGACAGTCTGTAATATTTCAAGGTCGTATAGCTCAGTGCCATTCTTTCTGCATATCACTCCTTCCTTGTACTGTATGAAACTGGGACCACATAAAATTAGGCTAAGAGATGTAACCCTCAGACTAGTATGGTCAGATAGCGTACTATATATGTACAGCAGATTTCCTCAACCTGGCACCCTCCAGATGTATTGAACTGCAATTCCCATTATTCCCAGCCAGCAATGTTATGGACATGCTGACCATGGATAATGACACTTGCAATCCTGTAGTGGAAGACTGATGAGAAAGAGATAGACAACGTATACTGTGCCCACAAAAATTATATATAGTCATATTCTATATATGTATTGCTAGACACTTCTACAATTACTATATTGTTTATCATGTGCAATGTAACTCAGAAATACTATAAGAAGGCAGGAAAAACCACCTACCTGTTCCCACAGAACAAGCAAGCTTATTTCATAAACAGGTAACACCATGATTATTTTCAAGCCCGAACACTCAGTTACACAGACATACAAACACAGGTGTAGCAATGCAAAGTTCTCCTGTACATTGATCCTGTTTACCAGCTGCACTTTCTTGCATGGTACTCCATTCTATTCTCCTTTCCACACTTGTGTTTTTCCCACAGTTAGCCATAATTCTGTGTCCACTAGTATGCTCATTTCTGACTGGGCTGCTTGAGAGAGAGGTTTTTTCTTCCTTGTCTGCCATCACCCCCTTCATACTCTTGGAAACCTCAAGTTTCCCTGCTGAGGATCCATTCATCTAAATGATGTGTTCCAGTTCAAGATGCAGCCAGTTATCTTTCTTCATGATACCACCATGAAATATGGGGAAGACACTTTGGCTGACAACTGCCTCCACTGTGCAGCTGCTCACTCACTAGACAATGAATTTGGAAAACTGTAGTCCAAAAAAGTAACTTCTAGCAGCTCCGTGGAACTGATCTCTGAATGTCTGCTGATCTCTGTTATGTTCAGTTAGGAAGGACAGACTAAAGGAAAATAAACGGAGTTACTTACAGGGGAAATCTGTGAGACAAGGATGCTATGATATACCATTCCAAAATAAAGTCATATCTTTCTTTGAGGAATCAGAATGGTAATGATTTTATGTTTTTAACTACATAACTAACCATCTGGACACCCAGTGAGCAAAAAGAAATATACAAATGGGAAAAGACTACAAATGTGTAGTGCCTAGTTGTTGTTGTTTTTCATTCTCTCCAGAAAATTCAATTTCATGTAACATTCCACTGTGCTAAAACCAGCCCCCCCTCAGTTTCATCATCAATCAAAATAACACTATAACGGAATATTACTTGATTTCTGTGGACAGGACTATGGTTTTTTGAAAATTATTTTCTCCCTCTAAATATTTAGACAGATAGCAAATTAGTGCCAAGTGAATAAGGCCATCACAATAGCTGCATAATTTACAGGGTCATGAAATTACACATACACACATAACTGCTCTGAAAATGAGGGGCATGGAGGCATGCAGTTGTAAGAGAGTTATAACCTTTTTGCTCTGGTACCACTAAAAACAGTCTTTTGAAATTAGATAGGTGGACCATTTTGCTATTGGGTATGAAGCTGGATTCTATGGACTCTCTTTCCAAGTTCTATATTCCATGAAAATCTCTGTCTCAGAAGCAACAGAATACATCTGTTCCAGGAGAGAGAGAAAAGTGCTGGGCTTTAGACCACAGAAAAGTCTGCATGCAGACAGAATGATATCTGAAATATTCTTTTCCCTTGCTGCTCCTATCATACTATCTAGATTAAAGTTACTCAAAGCAAAACAGCAGCAGTGCTGGGAAGAAATGGTCTTTGGCTAACAGGAGCTATAGAAACCTCACTGTCAACAGCATCATTCATTGTGATAACCTTATTTCAGCTGAAACAAAACCTCTGGAACATTATCCTCTCCCTCTCCTCTTCTATTCAGCTATAATGAGGTCTATAGTCTAGGGAGCTTTCAGGCTGAATCCCATGCCTTGTGACTTGCAAAATGAAGCTCTGGTATTATATGTTCACTGACATTTATATCAGCAAGAATTCATGCAGCAAAACCGCATATGCTGTTCACTACTAATTTAGCTTAAATATGAATATAGAAAAGAAAAAAGACCACTGTGGTGGTGATAGGATTTCTATCAACAATTTAAATAGACAATGACTGACCCTTTCAGTTCACTAAATTATTTAAGTTGCAGTGACAGCTCAAGTTACATTATATCACTTCACTTGCTGACAATCAACCCTGCTTATAAGATGTTTTCATCCATGTAACTGGTTTGAACAATAAAAACTTAATGTTTCCCTCTACTGATATTCAATGAATTTATAGTCTGCCATGTACTCCCTAGGGGGACATGCATGTACAATCAATACCAAGATCATACTTCAACATTGCTGTGTGCTTCAGATTGTTTCCAACCATAATGGCTTTTAAAAATAAGTCTGGATTGGATGTGGATGCTCTGAGCCAGTAGTTTTTGTCCTAATCTAGAATTCTGTTGCCAAAAGCTTTGGGTCCTTTCATACTACATGGTCATAGTGCCTTGACCCACATTAACTATCACAGCAAGAATTTATGCAATCCTGGGATCGGCAATTTAGGGATACATACTTAAAATTCCCCACCAGAGAGCTATAGTGTTTCACCAAACTGCAAACCTTAGGGTGCCACAGAATGTGAAATAGCCCCTTATCTGGAATAGAACCTTGGCTTTGGGTGGAATTTTGAGGTGATTTTGCTATATCCACATTCCATCTGTGGCCAATTGAAGAGTAGCACTGGACAAGATTTTGTAAAAAAAAATATAGTTCTTACAAAAAGCTGAGCGTATATCTCCTTTGTTCTGAGGGCATGTAGAGTAACACCAGCAGTAGCTTCTCCATAGCCCCAAATTTCCTCTAGGACTGTGCAACCAAAGTCTTAGATTTTTCATGACATGCTATGAAGATTATCAGCTGGTGATAAATTTTAGGGGCACTCCACAAATTCCCTTTCCCAGGACAACATCTCCATATAGCAAACAAAAACCACACATTATCAATTTGTAAAATATGATAAGACTGATTAATTGGCTATGAGCACAAAGTTAGTGGCTCTGCCTAGATGCATTGCTACAGTGTAGCATCTTTCTGTCTGATAGACAACTCAGGCAGCCAGTTACTGAACATTAGTGGATACAGCCAGCTAAAAAGAAGGTAATACACCCTGTATAAATATGTGAATCCGTAAGTCTGCCGTTGCCCATGGTTTGGTTAAAAAAAAAGGTGTTACAACGGCTCATCAAGGACATGCTAAATGTTGAGCTGTATGTTGAGGTGGGAGGGGGACATGAAAGTGGAGAGGAGTACGAAAAATTGGTTTACTCAAGACCCGACAACCTACATTCTTTATCTTGGAAGGAGCATTACTATTGTAAGAGTTGCACACCATAAGTTTAAAGAAACTGTCTTCTTATTTACATTTGAAATCCCCATCACACTGGGTTATCATGCCTCCACAAGAAACTCATTTCTTGAAAAGGGTCTTAGTGGACACACGTGATCAACAGCAGAAGAGGATAAGGATGGAAGAAAAAAAGAGGAGAAATTAGGGAGGGAAGAGATCCACTCTTTCCATCAGCAAAGTCATTCAATAGAAGAAATGCTGCTCTTTTTAGATCAGATGAAAGGGGAATCAGGGAAGGGTAGCTTGGGTACAACAAAGCATATGAGCTGGAGCTGGAGGGTAGGATGGGGTTCCTGTCAAAAACTATTCAGCTTTGGAATGTTCTGATCAGGACCCTATGTAGGCCCAAGATACCTATGCATGAATTCACAGAGATCACAAACAAAAAACAAAGCAAAAACAAAACCAGACATGTTTCTGGACAAAGTAAAAAGAAAGAGGAATCTGTTTCTGCTCTCTGCAATCCCAACTTTCCCCCTCCCTGCTGGACAGCTACACAAATCCAGCCAAACACCTGGGTCCTCTACCACTGTATATCACAGCAAGGAATGATCTCTGAAGTGGGAAAGGTGCATTTTTCATTTCCTTCCTCCTGGCACAGAAGACTGAACAAAGTTTCTGTGAACAGGAATAACCCTGATAGAAAAGAGGATATATTGTCACATTTGACTACAGGTCCCATTTCTTACTTCTGACCACTTAAACCATGGTTAAGAAAAAGTAACGCTGGCTTAAAGCAGGTTTGCAAACCATAATTTGCTTTAGTAATCATTACATCTTGTATCTGAACTGAGCAATCTTCCTCTCCACCCCTTCTCCCTGAAAAGTAATAAGTGAACAAGACCAAAGATATAAATAATCAAAAAGAGACTGACAAATGGCACAAATATATATTGCCTTTGATATGGTCTGTCAGCTAATTCAAATAAAGTGTGATAATTATATATCAAATGCAAGACATAAATGTGTGTGTTCACAGCACAAATCTACTTGCTATTTTTTCAGTATGTTGCAAAGGGAATACTAATAACAGAAAATGAAACAAATGTGACATATTTCTTAAATTAACATTACTTATATAGTAGATGCAAAACAACATAGCATAAAGCTCCAAATCCCTTTCAAAGAAATAGATTTTAATGAAGTAGACCCGATAACCTTCAGTGCACCCAATTATTGTCTCTTAACAGGTTTTCAGTATAGATGAATACTACTTTTTCAATTAAAAAAACTCTCTAATGTTACATAAGCTGTGAGGCAGACTGCTGTAAAATAAGCTAAAATTAACAAAGAAACTGCTTGAATAATGTTCACATAATACCTAATTGATAGAACAATATAAGAATTATCCATTTGCAAAATCACACTGCAGAGGCTAATTACGTGGAATTTAATCTGTGCTAAAACTGCAGAAGAGCTAGAAATGTAATATTTATTATGGCTAAAATTATTTTGGTTTGTGGTTCCTAAGTCTCTTAAACAGATGACAACAAAATTGAAGCCTACTAAGAGAAGTATAATATATTAGATTCACTAGATTTTACCTTGAACAGATTCTTTGGAAGGTCAATAAAAAAGCAATTACATTCATTTACTTTGCAAATTTGCAATTAAAAAAAAAAAAGCCCAAAAGGAAACAATAACTGCATTTGTTAACATCTCTAAAGTGAGAGTTACCACTAAAAGCATTAGCAAAAGGAAAAGATTTATATTTTAAATAATGAACTACACAGTTAGGTTTTTTTTCGGGGAGGGGTGGAATTACAGAGCATCCTTCAACTACTAGGTTAATTTGAGGACCTGGATTTCTGTTTCAGTTGTTTTTCTTCAAATAAATGAGCTGTAATCATTAGGTTTAATGTTTCACCCTATACATTTGTAAGACATATCCCATACTGAAGAGAGATAAATTACTATTTTCTCAGAATAAACAAAGGTTTCTGAATGTGTTCTGCAAGAAGCAACTTGAGAACACCACCAGATAATTCTTACAGTTATGTACACTTGATTCTCTGAGGATTCCCCATTTCAGTCAGACCAGCTGCCTCTAGAAAGCCTTGTTAGCTCTTTTATACTCCTGAAGCTGGAAATAACAAGCTCTACAGAAGATTTTTTTTAACAGTTACAGAGAGCCTGTATTTACAAAAATGAAATGCCAGGTAAAGGAAAATGATATCCTTTATCCACCACTGACTTTGCTGTAGTGACCCCTAAACTGCAGAATATATTTCTCTTGAATATCTGTACTTGCAGCCTTAAATTATAATTAGCATATGAAATACATCCACCTCAAATGGCCTTGTTCATTGCTGATGTTGATGTACTATAGGACATTGTTCTTCAGAGGAAGTAGCAAAAGGCATTATTTATTTTTTAAATCCTGCTTTTGGACAATTAGTCATTTACTGCAAGCAATTTTTTATCACTAACTATGACAGCAATGAGAGCTTACTGTAAAAGGGCAGCAGAACACAGTACCCAAGTCTTCGTCAGGAAAAGAGAACTTTTTTTATCCTTATGTTCTGGCTTATTGAATGTTTACTCACCTTGTTGAGAAAGACAAACCATTCATAATGCAAGCAATAAACACCTCATTCAAGTACCTCAGCATTCATTTGGGGTTTTAATTATAGCAGTGTCCACAAAAGATGTACATTCATAAATATTAAAAGCATACAATCTGGTTAAGTATTGATGTATAGTAGAAATAAGTTTTTAAAAGCACAGTGCACCTGACTTACATAATCAAAAATTAAAAGAAATAACCAGATAAATTGAGCAAAAACCCCAACCCTAAAACAAGGGACATAGATAGAAAATTTTAAAGGGAAATTTATTCTATGTCTGCAGTATTTAATCAATTAATGAATTAATCTAGTGACTAAAAATATTAAAGGTGTTTCTCCTTCTCCTCAAAACGGCTGGTTAAAAATGCCATAATTAAAAAATGCCGTAATTAAACTGCCTTCTCTTCAACAGAGGAGAAATGTATATGATGAGATGAGATGTGAGACAACACATCTGGGCATCATCTACACTTTAAAAAAAAAAAGAAATATTGAGTTGGATCCTCAAGACTAATTTGGAACATAATTACAAAACATACAAGACTTTCAACTGCTATGGTTCCTTCCTGGTTTGTGTGTGAATGTGCCTTCAAATTACCTGTTGACTAACTGCAACCCCATTAATTTCATGGGATTCCCTAGAATATTTAGAATTTTCTGTTAAACAGGTTTAGTGCTCTATTTCATGGAAGAGTAACAGAGTTCTCTAGAAGAGGATTTAATGCCCCTGCCCCAACTACATATGTCAGGATTCTATAGCATGGAACCATGACAATTAAGCCATTTCCGCACTACAATGTTTATAGTGTTGTTATCCCACTTTCAAAATCCTGTGGAATTCTGGGGTTTGTAGTTTGAGAACAAAAAGCTCTCTGGCTGAGAATTCTAAATGCCTTCCCTAAAGTGCAAACCCCAGAATTCCATAGGATGTTGATAGTGGAATAGCAGCACTATAACAGTATAGCACACAAAGGCCCTTAGCCTGGATACAGCCCTTTTTTTTAATCCACATGCAAAATTAAACTGATTGATTACCAGAAAATTCTACATTTGATAAGACTTATTCAAAAGTCAGTCATCTTAAATTCAGTGGGGCTTACTCCCTGGAAACTCCATATAGCCTTTAATCCTGATTACAGCTTGTATGATGAATCAGCTATTAATGTTTGATTCACCTGCAGCCCTAATAAACTTGAAGATTATCATATGCCAGTATTATTTACTGTTTTACTACCATTCATTTCTGCCCTGTTCTTATTATGAACCTCTATAAGTGTCTTCTGTGCAGTCTTTTTAGCATGTAAGTAAAAACGCTGTCTTTTGTGCAGCCTCTTCAGCATATAAATAAAAAATTAGGACAACTGCTGCATAGCTACAACTATTTTCAATGAAAAGAAGCTTATGAAGGTAACTGTAATTCAACTTTGTTTAATGTATCCTTCTACCTAAAACACAATTTATCACGGGAGAATGGCTTGTTCATTTCCCTGCCATTAAATATAAAGAATAATTTAAATACCGGTGGTTCCTCTGAAGCCTGGGTTCCTAATCTCTGGGTACCTGTGAGGATACTAGGAATTTTGAAAAGGTTCTCTTTGCACCACTACAGATTGGCTGCTCGGGCCAGGGGTGGGATGTGTGTGTGTGTGTTACAAAAATGTTGGGAGCTCTCTGTGCCTATACAGGTGAGTATGTAACACATATATGAGTCTGTACTTCCACAGGCAGCCTGTTTGTATGCAACCTGTTTGCCTAGGGAGGACTGGTTTATAGAGTATTCACATCCCTAGGAAACAGAAGAGTTAACCTACATGGCAGTCCCAGGGGACAGTGACAGTAAACACAAGTATTTTAGTGGAAAATAATGAGTTTTCACCCCCTCCTTCCTTTTACTTCTGGATATCCTGAAATTGGCTGTTAAGAAACATGATTTGAAGAAAATAATTCATCTTTGGTACTTCCCGACTTGTCATTTTTGAGACAGTTTCAATTAATTTTCTTTGGGTGTAGATGGTAACATTACTATTTTAAAATGAAAATTACTTAAATTTGCCTGTAGGAAATAAACCATGCATTATCACAATTGACTATAGAAAAACTGAGTTACCAAGCATGAAACATTTTGCTTTTCTAGTGAGCTGATCCTAAGGAAACTTACATTGACCTGTTTTCTGATTTTTAGGTGTTTAGATTGAACACAACATGATTGTATATATGAAAAAATGTTCATCTTCATTTTTTTCAATTTATTTTTATAAGACATTATATAATAATAAAATTGTAACATACATATTATTCATTTCATGTTATCTTACATATACTAATATTTACATATTTACATATTTTCGTGGAAATGTATTTCATTTTTCACTTCATACGTACAACTTTCTATATCCTGTTGTTTTATTACATTTCCTTGACTTCCTTGTCCTCTATCCCAGAGTCTTTTCAACGCTACTTTGCTTTCTAGAAACTCCCCAGTTTCTTCTTAAGTAATAAACAAAAGCTTACCCATATCTTTCTCTTATCCAATTGCCTCATTTTGACTTTACCTATTCAAAATGCCCCTTCTTCATTGTACATTGTTTAAATAATATATTTTAATAATATATATAAGCTCTTCTCCTACCAAATACTTTCACACACATTTATATACTTGCATTTTCCCTTATTTTGATAGCCTCTGTCTTAATATCTACTACTTTATGGTGTCAAAGTCAGTCCCAGTATCCTTTTATCTTCATAAATTGTGTTACTTGCTGCCACTCATTCTCGATTGTATTTGTACATTTCCCTTTTAAATGTAAAGAAAAAATATTGAATTGTTTCAACTCAGTTATTTTTTGAATCCATTGTTCTATTTCCAGAACTATCGGTAGTTTCCATGATCTAGCAGATGTCATTCTCGCAGCCATCACTAAGTAAAGTATTACTCTTTTGTTTTTCATTTGGAAGGTCTTGTTAAACATAAATGTCATGTTTAGCAGATATAGTTCGGGCATCATGGGAAAAGATATTTTAAACATTTCTTTTATTATCTCGTGTACTTTAGTCCAGTATTTTTTTTTATTAGGACATGTCCACCGAGCATGTGGACATGTCCCAATAGAATGTGCCTAATTTCTCTTTGCATTTCCAGCATCTATTGTTTCCAACTTTGTATATTTTATTTATCCTTTCCGGTGTTAGATAACACCTATACATCATTTTAATAAAGTTTTCTTTTAAATCCTGTGAGCTGGTAAATTCTGTTGTGTTCTTCCATGCCATATCCCAGTTTTCTAAAGAGATTTAATGTTGAAGATTTTTTTCCCAAGTTATCATTACATCCTTTATATTCTCATCTTCCATATTTCTAGCAAGAAGATATTTGTAGAAAATTTCTTCATTTTCAAATATCTTCATCTTCATCTAGGTCATTCTCTCAGACCCAAAGGTAAAGCATTTCCTGTCTTATTTCACAGGCTAGAAAAGTTACTTTTTAAATACAACTCATAGAACTCCCCAACCAGCTTGGTAAGATTTTTTCAAGCTCTTATGCTAACGTTGAACAATTTTCTAGTGTCTGTTTTAAAATCAGCTGAGTCAGGAAAGCTACAATCCTGTAAGTCATCATTCTCTATTATTCACCTGTATACATAATGCTTTAATGTGTAACTACATGCACCAAGTACAGGAAATGTCATGTTTACTTGTATACATGTAAAATACTTTCTATAAAACTGGCATTGAAAATAAAAGTCCTTTCAATTCATAAGGAAAGCCAGAAAAAGGTACTAACAAAAATTAACAATGGCCCTTTGTATGTCTAGAGAGCCAAGTTCATTTTTATTCTCCTATAATAGCCACATGGTATGAATAATTCATGCATCTGGTTATGGCATGGTAAAACTGGAGCAGTCCAAAAGAATGAGATTAATACACTCCACCACTAGCAAAAAGAATAAAAAGCAAAGGTCTCAGCAAGAATTTGCATTTAAAACAATGGAAAACTGTATGCCTCTTTCTAGTGCATGTTACTGTCACAGTTATACCCATGATGAAAAGACAAATTTAATGAAGGGGAATTTAAAAAAAAATATCTATAACAGTTTAAGAATAAATCCTAAAAGCCAAAATGACTAAACTGAGACTATCATAATTCGGACATGGCAGGAGATGACACAAATCATTAGAAAAGTCAGTAAACATTAAGGCAGTACGAAAAGAGAAAGGCCGTATTACTGATGGATAGATCGATCAAGAAAAACTCAGCTCTGAGTCTGTAACAGTTGAATAGGATTGTTAACAACAGATCTTTCAGGCCATTTCTACACTAGACTGTTACAGCGCTATTATTCCACTTTCAACATCCTATGGAATCCTGGGGATTGCAGTTAACTGCAAACCTCAGATTCCATAGGATGTTGGAAGTGGAATAACAGCACTATAACAGTCTAGTGCAGAATGGCCTTAGAGTTCTCATTCATGGTGTTTCCTGCAAGTGGAACCCAGCTTTATAGCTCACCACCACCACCACAACAACAACAGTAAGAATAGAACTCTAGTCATTTTTTGCTACCTGTACAGCAAAAATGTTAGAAAGATCTGATATACCAAACCAGATTTTTTTCAGTTTATTTCCTAGTTGGAAATATTTTTTTTCAAAAAAGTTTTAAGTAACAGGGAAGATGACAACTAAACCAATGAAGAATGAGAACTGCCCTCCCATAAGAGGAAGACATGATGATGCTTAAGAGCTTGAGTAGACTGAAAAACTCCTGCTTCCTCCAGATTAGAATATACAATTTAGATTGAAGAATGAAAAACTAAATGAAAGAGCTTTTCTGTCTTCAGTTATGATTAAAGACCAAAATCGGCCGAGTAGCTTTCATGAAGATACGGGTCTCTGGAGCCAAAATCCAATATACTGTAATTGCAGTAAAATCTGATATGGGATTATCTCATATTCTCTTCACTCACATACCCACATATATACAGCTTATTAGAATAGGAAAATATATGGAATTACTAGTTAAATATTTCAACTGTGGGAGAAAAGCCCGATATTAAGAACTTTAAGAATGAAGACCAAAAATTTGGTGCAGACAATGTACTACGTATTTTAGAGGTCACACCATGTTACTGGGATACCAAATTAACAAGCCGAAAATAATGAAGAAAACGGCATTGTTTCAGTTTGCTTGGCTGCCAGACTTCATTTTGTAAACTTGCAAAATCAATCTATTTGGGAAGTACATTCATAGGCATCAAGTACAACTATATATCAAGTATAACAGCAACACCACTTCAGAGCATACAATCCACTTGAGGTCTCAGCATTATTATTATTTTTTTATTCAGAAACTTTTCAATAATGTTTTCCCACCAAACTTCTTCTTCCTATGGTTCCCCTTCTAAATCAGGCTGAGAAATCTCTTGGATTTATTTTCTAGAAGTTTGGGCCATTTCTGCACTACACTGTTATAGCGATATTATCCCACTTTCATCATCTGTGGAATCCTGGGGGTTTTAGTTTAGGAAGGGGCATTTAGATTTCACAGCCAGAGATCTCTTTGGCTTCAGTAAACTACAAACTTCAGAATTCCACAGGATGTTGAAAGTGGAATAATAACACTATTAAACAGTGTGGAAATGGCCTTGGAGGGCCCAATGAGGTGGCGCACAGGAAGAGAATTCTGTTGCACTAGATGTGAAGTACCAGCAAGATATTACTTTTAGGTCAGCTCCATAAATGGCTTTGGGTTGCAGCCATGTTATCAGTCAACCATATGCTAGTTCCCCCCCCCACATTTGTCCTCCCGCCCCCACCCCAGAATTACCAGTAGAACCAACCAAACATGGGAGTGATACTTAATCTCTAACCATCTTCTGGACAGTAACACTACGGCATCATTTCACTATTCAAACTTCTTCCAAGGCCTTAATTTTCAGTGCTACGATCTCTTACCTTTTAGGACCTAACACATCTCAAAACAATCCAGTAGCTGAAACACTTCTGTACTGGAATATAATATTGTCTACTTAAAGTTCAACATACTAGCTAGAATCTGTGCAACCAAAGAAAAATGCCACATAAACCTCACTGTATTATTTCCCTTCAGTTATTCAGATTTTCAGAGGCTAAAATGGAATTAGCAATATTGAAGCACTGTTTATCCCATTTCTGTCAAACTGTGGGGCAAAATTCAAGATTTATAAACATTTTTGCCCTAAGTGAACAGTAGTTCTTTCTTTACTAAAAGCGATTCAAATGACCAGGAAGGTAGATAGTACAATAGCTGTATGATACTGGAGTCAGAATGTACATAAGAGATCATATTTCTTTTGAAAGCATTTCATAGCACTATCTTTTTGTGTCTCAGGAAGAAAGAAAGAGGTTAATTCTCTATCTATAGAACAATTCTGATGTGGCAATACTTTCAAATAAATTATTTTGTCATATCTATTTTTAATCTGGTAAAATCTCATGAGAGGAAAACACCTGAATCACATTCAGACCTAACTCAGAGACACAGAGAATTATATAAATGATAAGCCAAAGAAAAAAGGGACGTATGTTTCATAATGCTCCCTTCCCACTAATCTTGCCTTGTTGAAGTCTTCAGAGGTTGCTCTCATCTCTTTCCATGTCTTATTCAACAGCTGGATACAAATACAGAAGAATTCTTCAAAAGCCCTGTCATGTGTGAAGAACATTGGGTGGAAATCGTTGCAGGTCTCACTGGCTAAAAAATAAATAAGTAAAAGAAAAATATTAATGAAGTGGTAAAAAACCAATTTTTCTAGAACAGGGATAGAAATTGTGGAGCTCTCCAGATGCCATTGAACTGCAATTCCCTGGATTCCTTAATATTAGCTATTCTAGTTAGGCCTCATGAGAAGTGTAGTTCAACCAACATCTGGAGCATGGCATGATTCCCATACCTGTTCTAGAATAAAACAGAGCAGCAATGTGTTTGAGATAACCAAGATATCAGGAAAATCAGAACAATTTTAACAACCCCCCCCCAAAAAAAAACCCAAGCCAGAAAATAAACAATAATGGCTTGAACTGGATTAGAAGTGGATTTGAATCCACTTGCATGCTCAGGGGAGAAATCCAGAAGAATCACAAACACAGACAAGAGTTTGGCAAAATACTGGCCACAATTTTTTTGGGCTATACTTGTTACCGGGTTGGCATGTGCATGGGTCCAGATCTAGATCAACTTGCCTGTTGACTAACGAGCCCAATACTCTGCCCCCACTGCTGAAATCCATGTGGAAACTGGCATGGAATTCACCCAATCACCAATGAGTGCAGGGAGTGCACACATCTCTCCATGCTGTGCACACCTGTTGCCACCCCTGCACTCCTAAGGAATACCATAATGTACTCTGCCTTAACAGCACTCTTAACAGCATCCCGGATCCAGAGCCGATGCCGGCCACCTCACAAGTTATGACAATCAACAGCTTAACAATACAAGCTACTTAACAAAGAGAAGGTGCGTAGGTGATACTCAAAGATGAAGTGAGCACCTGCCTGCAGAAGATCTTCTTAAATATTCCTTCCCCAGGTCAGAGGGAAGACCACAGCCCAACTCTGGCCCACGAAAGGAACAGCCAATGAGCTTAAAGCCAAGGTTTAAACTCATTGCCTGTTGCAGAGGAAATATTCTGAGGCTGTGCAAGCTGCACAGCCTGTTGGGAAGGTGGAAGAGGCTTCCCTTGTATCTGCAGAACACGTGGAGGCCACACCAGCTTGCCACTGCACTGAGCCACAAATCACCACCCAGTAAGTTGGGCAATTTATTCCATAAGCTAAAACTAATGGGGAGTTGCAGTTCAATAGCGATTTCTTTTAAAAATTGTAAATTTTATTCTTAAACTTTTCAATTTAACAAAAGCATCATGATCTGTCTTTTAAAAAATCCATGCAAGAACAGGAGACAAAAACCCCTGAATTCTTCTCAGATATACATCTGAGATATATTGGAAGAAAGCAGAATGTGGAATTCTTTGAACATTGTGTTTAATAGAGAAATATAACTGGGATTTGTCTATCACTTAAAGACTTCACAGAATCCCATCAGTAGGTGTAGTAAAATACAAGTGCCTGTTCAAGGTTCCCACTATGCCTTTAGTTTGGTCCCTGCATCCAGCTGACACTGTTGTTAAACAAATGAGTACCTTTGTTAAGTGACAGCTAAAACAAGACATACATTTCAAAACAAACTCCGACAAAGAACATAGACTATTATAGCCAGCAGCATATTATCATTAAATACTTCTCTATGTTACTATATTTTTTAAGGACAAAAAATTAAAACATTTACATTGCACATTGTGGGTGCTCAACCCCAGATCTAAAAGAATTAATACAAGGGGCAAAACATCTGAGGAAGAGAATAGGTAGGTGTTATGCTCTTCCCCAAATATGAATTCATCTTTGCAAAGGAACCTACCCACTCCTCTTTGTGAGTCTGATAACATGAATAAAACAATATAACATGTTCTTCTCTTACAGCTACAATCATGATGACCATCACAAGAACAGGTTGCTTACCTGTAACTGTAGTTCTTCGAGTGGTCATCTGTGCCTCATACAATAGGAGCTTTCGCGCCTGCGCGGTAGCGTTCGGAAGATTCTAGAGCTCGTTGGCTTGGCGGGGAGCCCCTCCCCTTCAGTCGTACTGCGCATGCTCCTCCCGCCGAGCCACGGTCTCTCCTCAGTTCTGGTCCGCCGAAGAACATGGGACCTGAAAGAGAGGGGAAGGCAGGGCGGGTGTGTATGAGGCACAGATGACCACTCGAAGAACTACAGTTACAGGTAAGCAACCTGTTCTTCTTCTTCGTGGTCTCTGTGCCTCATACAATAGGAGACTGAATAGCTCACCTGTAGGATGGTGTGTCAGGTCCCAGACCCTAGAGGACAGAGGCCAGCACCGCACGACCAAACCGGGCATCTTGCCTGGAACGGCAGTCAAGCCTGTAGTGGCGGATGAAGGTCGACGGTTGGGCCCAGGTCGCCACACGACACAGCTCCAGCAGGTCGACCCCTTGCAGAAGGGCCGCGGACGTGGACACGGCCCTGGTGGAATGGGCCCGAAGCAGGTCCGGCGGAGGCTTCTTGGCCAGTTGGTAGGTCAAGTGGATGGTCTGCGCGACCCACTTGGAGAGTCGCTGGGATGATACCTTGTGGCCTCTTTTGCGTCTGCCATAGCAGACGAAGAGGTGAGGTGTCTGTCGGTAGGATGCTGTCCTATCCGTGTAGAACGCAACGGCCCTACGGACGTCCAGGGAGTGCAGGGCCCGCTCCAGGGGCGAGGTGGGCTCGGGGTAGAAGGCCGGGAGCACGATGTCCTGGTTGAGATGGAAGGTGGAGACCACCTTTGGCAGGAACGAGACGTCGGGTCGGAGGATGACCTTGTTGCGGTGGAAGACCAGGAAGGGGTCGTCACAGCGCAGCACCGCCAGTTCTCCGGCTCGCCTGGCAGAGGTGATCGCCACGAGAAACGCCGTCTTCATCGCCAGGAGCCTGTCGTTCGCTGTCGCCATCAGCTCGAAGGGCAGCCTCGTGACCTGCGATAGCACCAGCAATAGCGACCACGACGGTAGCGGGGGCCATACAGGCGGGTAGAGGTGTTGCAGGCCCTTCAGGAACCGCTTGACGGTATCGTCCCGGAAGAACGCTGCGGAGGGTGATCTCGGCGGTTGGTACGCCACGATTGCGGCGAGGTAGACCTTGATCGAGGTGAAGGCAAGACCTTGCTGCCGCAGGTGGAGGAGGAAGTGAAGAACGGCCCGGGGGGCCGGCCGGGGACGTCGGCTCACACCGCTCCTCTGCGAAGGCGACAAACCGCTGCCATTTGTAGTGGTAGTTCCTCCGTGTCGATTCCTTCCTCGCCACCGTTAAGACGGTACCGATGACCGGGTCGCCTACGGCGATATCCTCCAGGCATGGAGGGCCAATACTGGAAGGTCTGGGTGTAGCACCTGGCCATTGGAGTGGGAGAGCAGGTCCGGCACCAGCGGGAACTTGAGGGTCCTCCCCCGGGAGGCCTCGATCAGGGGGCCGAACCAGTGCTGCCTCAGCCAGTACGGTGCCACCAGAATCGCGTCTGCTCCGTCCGCGATGATCTTTGATACGACGCGGCCGAGGAGCGGGAACGGCGGGAAGGCGTACAGGAGCCCCTCGTCCCACGGTATCTGGAACGCGTCGCCGATGGAGCGGGGATCGTGCCCCGCCCTGGAGCAGAAGTGTCGGCATTTCGCGTTCTGGCTGGTCGCAAAGAGGTCGACGGTCGGCTCGCCCCACCGGTGTCGGAGCATCCGGAAGGCGTCATTGGCCAGGGACCACTCGTGGTAGGAGGAGGTGTCCCTGCTGAGGGCATCCGCCATGGTGTTCTCCTGCCCCGCCAGGTGAACCGCCAGCGGGTGGATCCTCAGGGAGGCGCACCAGTTCCAGAGGGCGAGCGCGATGGTCAGCAGGGTGGTGGAGTGGGTTCCCCCTTGCCTGTTCACATAACACATGGCGGTCGTGTTGTCCATGAGGATCAGCACGGAGCGGCCTGCCACCAGGTGCCGGAACACCATCAGGGCTTTGTGGATGGCCAGGAGTTCCAGAGCGTTGATATGGAGGGACGTCTCGCCGTCCATCCAGGCGCCTTTGACCCGTAGATCTCCGGCGTGGGCTCCACAGCCCAGCAGGGACGCGTCTGTCGTTATCGTGACCGTGGGTCTGGGCTGGCGGAACGGCATTCCCGACATCAGGTTCCGGTGGGACTGCCACCACAAGAGAGTCTGCCGGATCTCGGGGGGAATGCGGTATCAACGGGACTGCTCGTCCCGGAGCGGGTCGAAGACTCTGACGAACCAGTGCTGCAGGGGCCGTGCTCGGAGCCTGGAGAGGTAGGTGACGGCCGTGGTCGCCGCCATGTAGCCAAGCAGCTGCTGCAGCATCTTGGCCGATACCGTCGGGGCCTGGGAGGCCGCCCGCGCCGCGCGGGTGAGCGTCCGGGCCCTCTCCGTCGGTAGGTAGGCCCTTCCCGACACGGTATCGAGGGTCGCCCCGATGAAGTCAAGGAGGCGGGTAGGCTCGAGGTGGGACTTCTTGGGGTTTACCTTGAGCCCGAGCCGGGTGAGCCACGTCAAGGTGAGGTGAATGTCTTTGTAAAGTTTGTCTTTGCAGGACGCCACCAATAGCCAGTCGTCGAGATAGGGGTAGACCGAGACGCCTCTCGTCCGCAGGAAGGAGACGACGGGAGCCATGCACTTCGTGAACACGCGGGGTGCGGTGGAGAGTCCAAAGGACAGGACACGGTACTGGTAGCTGGTACCGTCAATCGCGAAGCGCAGGTACCGCCTGTGCTGGGGGCGGATCGAGATGTGGAAGTAGGCGTCCTTGAGGTCTATGGATGCCAGCCAGTCCCCTCGTCGGAGGAAGGGGAGGATCGATGGCAGCGTGACCATCTTGAACCTCTTGGGGGGATGTATTCGTTCACTCCCCGAAGGTCCAGGATGGGGCGTAGGGACCCGTCCGCTTTCGGTACGGCAAAGTACCTCGAGTAGAAGCCGGTGGTCCTGGCCGAGGGTGGAAGCCTCTCGATCACTCCTTTGTCGAGCAGGGACTGGATCTCCTCCAGCAGAGCCGGGTTGGCCGGGGTGGAGTAGTAATCGCTCCGTGGTGGAATATCCTGGAACTCAATGGCGTACCCCAGGCGGACGATGGTAAGTACCCAGGAGTCCATGGTGATCTCGCGCCATTGGTCGAGGTGCCTGGCCAGGTCCGGACGATGAATGAGGTCTGCTGGAGGGGCAAAGGACGGCATCGGTGGTGTCCTGCGGGAGGCATCAAAAGCGCGCCTTCCCACCCGAGGAAGACTTCTTGGACGGCGGAGGCTGCCGCCGGTGGGGCCTCCTCTGTGTTGACGCCGCGGATGGTCTGGAGGCAGTCGAGCGCGGGGACCGAGGCTGGTAGGCCGAGGCCGAGGAGGACCTCCGCCACGAAGACCTGGACTGGGACGACCGGCGAGCCTGGGGAGGCTGGTTGATCCCGATCTTCCTCGCCGTCAGCCGGGCCTTGACGAGGTGGTCCATGGCATCGTCTGTGGACGTGTGGAAGAGCCCCTGCCCATCAAAGGGGAGGTCTTCTATCCTCCGACGGCTGTCCTCCTGGAGGCCGGAGGAACGGAGCCACGCGTGGCGTCGGAGGGCCACAGCACCGACCATGACCCTCGAGGTGGCCTCCACGGCGTGCCTCGAGGTGGTGAGTTGTTGGGTGGCCACGGCCACGGCCTCCCCGAAGATCTGCGTGGTGGACGCGCGGGACTCTTCCGGGAGGTCAGCCAGGAGAGGACCTAGGCGATCGAAGAGGTTCCGGTGGTAGGCCGCCAGGCAAGCCATGGTGTTGGTGGTCCTGGACACCAGGGACGCCGCCGAGTAGAACCTCCTCCCGAAACCGTCGAGTTTCCGGCCTTCCCGATCGGGCGGGGTGGTGTGGGCCCGGTTGCCACCCTGTGTCTGGGATGACTCCACCACCACTGAGTTCGGGACGGGGTGGTTGAACAGGAACTCCACTCCTTCCCTCTGGGTCCTGTACAGATGTTCAAGCCTATGTGGGATAGGCTGCGCGGACGCCGGCTTGGCCCAGGGTTGCTTCAGTGCATCCGCCAGGGTCGGCAGGAACGGGAGCGGTGCGGCCGATGGAGGTCGGGTCTCCAGGTATTGGAAGACCGGGTCCTGCGCCTGCGGGGCGGGCTCCGTTACCTTGAGGCCGAGCGCCGTCGCCATCCGAAGGGGGACTGCGGAGAACTGGCGCACGTCCTCTGGGGCCGATTCCGGGAGGGGGTCCCCGAAGCCCAGCAGCGGTGACTCGTGGGAGGACGGCGTGGATTCCGCGGAGTCAGAGTCCGATTCGTAGGAGTCATCGGACGGGGATGGCGAACGCTCCGCGGCCTTCTCCTCCGCTCTCGGCAGTTGCGGCGCTGGCTGCATCGGCGGAGCGGTGGGCGGTACCGCCGGGGCCGGCACGGTCTCCGGGGCGGTATTGATGGCTTCGGGTGTACCACCGCCTGGGTCGTCGACGTGGCCGAGGTTCCGCTCGAGCCGGGGTGGCCTGCGGGGTCGGTCTGGTCGCCATGGCCGTGGTCCGTGGCAGCGGGGAGACCGGTCTGTGGTGGGGTGATGGTTCCCGGGCCGCGTGGGAACTGGGAGACCTGCCCCTGGGCGATCGCCCATGGCGAGAGTAGCGGCGCTCCCGTGGTGGCGAACGGGAGCGTGGTCGTGGTGACCAGAACCTCGGGTCCGGGTGGTAGCGGTCCTGGTAGGAGGGCGAGTAGGAATAGTAGGAGCCCGGGGGCTCGTGCCATCCTTGGTCCAGCGCATATCTCCCCAAGTAGCCGGGGGAGTGCGCGCTCTCGCCCGCCCGCACGCTCTCCAGGCGCATCTCCCGATACCGCGGGGATGGAGGCCTGGCCCAGTGGTCCGGAGATCGGGATTCGCCATGCCGGGGGGAGGAATGTCTCCGGCCCGGGGTGTCCACGTGGCGCTCCGGAGATGGACGGCGGCTCGGCAGCACAGTCTCCACGACTAGCTTCGGAGGCTGGGAGGGGGTGGCCTCGACGGGCTGGTCGTCGTCCGAGAGCTCCAGGATCTCCTGGGCCTGCGGCGTTTCTTCCTCCGGGACGTCAGAGAGGGCCAGCTCTCCCGCGGGCTGGGTAGGCGGCGGGGTCGGTGGCCGGGTGGTCTCCGGAGGGTGCCGCTTCTCCTTCCTCTTCTTTTTCTTCTCCCTCGGTACCTCCTTGGTAGCTGGGCGCTTCTTCTGGGCAGAAGTCAGCGGTTTCGAGGAGGAGGCCGCGGGTCGTCTCGTGACCGACCCGTTGAGATCTTCGGGATCCTCGGTAGCTTCATCACCAGTACCGGGGGCTTCGACACCGACGGTACCGAGGTCCCGGCAGCCGTCGGAGAAGAGGAGGAGGGCGAAGAAAGGCCTTTTCCCATCGGAACGGACTCGGTCTTCTGGGCGCGGAGAGACTGCTCCCAGCAAAAAGACTTCAACCTCGCCGCCCGGTTCCGAAGTGTCTGGTGGGTGAACTCCCTACACACGGGGCAAGTTTGGACGTTATGCCCTTCACCCAAACAAAAAAGACACTTCGAGTGTCGGTCAGAAAGGGCGAACTTCCTTCCACAGGAGGCGCAGGACTTAAACAACGCCGACATAAAACGCGGGGCAAGGGCGAGGAGAAGGGGAGAGTCGGAGGACGCCGCACCGAGCCGAAAAAGAGCCGAGGGAAAAGGCGAAAAAAGATCGGAAAACGTGAAAAAACGTACCAAAATCGAAGGGAAGTCCGTAGGGAGAGTCGAGAGACAATCCGAGGTCGATTCCAAATCCGAAAAAACTACGCAGCAAGAAAAACGCAAGCCAACAAGAAGAACCTTCTGTACGCTGAGGCGGACAAGAAAGAACTGAGGAGAGACCGTGGCTCGGCGGGAGGAGCATGTGCAGTACGACCGAAGGGGAGGGGCTCCCGCCAAGCCAATGAGCTCTAGAATCTTCCGAACGCTACCGCGCAGGCGCGAAAGCTCCTATTGTATGAGGCACAGAGACCATGAAGAAGAACCACCATTATCATTAAATTCACACCCACTAATAAAAAGTTTATCTTGTTTTGTAATTTCATTCTATTGCCCAAGTCCATCAGGCCTCCAACTGTATATAGCATTTTATTTTTCAGTACATTAAGTTTTGAAGCTTTCCCTCTTAGATCAATGCCACCTGAAGTGCCATTTGAAGTTCCAATTCGCTATTCCACATACTAAAGATCCTGATGAACATTTCAAAACCAACGACATCAGTTTACTGTGTATTGTTCTCTCATCTGGTACTTCTTCCATTCTATTAAACTGGAGCCTAATTGTTCCAAAACACTGATTGGAGTCTAAAATACTTCTGGACTACACATTTCTTTAGACTTTCAGAGTTTCTGGTTTGCTAGGTCACTTTGATCCTTACATTCCAAGGCTGAGGCCTCTGTGTCCACTACTGGATGTTTGATCCTGTGCCCTACTGCTGAACTAGGTTGACCCTCTGACTTGGAGTCAGAGACCTCCACATCTTCCATCACGGCCAACATAAGTTTTGGTGGGGAATTCCTGGTGTGGCCAAGATGGCAGATGCACATAATTTGCTGGGTCAGGGAGCACTCCCTTTCATAGTCTAGCTATCACAGGGACAGAAAAGGGGAGGGATTACCTCCCCAGTACTTTCCTGCCTCTCCATGGTGATCTTGGCTGCTGTTAAATTGGTGATGGTATGGGAACTGCACTGCCAATGGTGTTTTGCACTGAATAAGGCATAAGCAGCAGAGGCTAGGGCAATAGTTTCTTGGCACACACGTTTTCGAACCCAAGCCGTGAATTAAGAATGTAGATCCCTCCCTACAGTGGCTGGCCAAGAGGTGGTCAGAGGCCTCTGTACTTATGATTTTTTGAAGTAGCTTGTTCATCCCTGGCCTTTTTCAGGTTGGGTGACAATGTCATATCTGGGATTTCCTTCACCTGCTGGTTCCTCCAGCTCCTCTCACCCTACCTCAGCCTCCATCTGGGTTTCCAGCTCTTATCAACCTGGAATGAGGAGGCTTCAGAGTTGCTGAGGGGTCTCTGCATTGATCAGGACTTCCGTCCTTGCCCTGGGTAAGTTTAGGCGTGTTTGTTGGCCACATGGTTTCTAGGCCCTCTTGGAGGATGGGGAGAAAGGAAAAGGGAAGAGGTGCTGTAAAGAAAAGCAAGACTTGAGGAGAGAAGCAGTGAGGACAGAGGCTTAAAAAAATACTAAGGTAGAGGTGGTCAGAGCAGGAAGGCAAGGAGAAAAGAGAAAAGTGGAATGAAGCGGGGTGTGTTCTATTGAACCAGAAGGCAGGAATGAGTTTGGGTCTTACTGAGGGTTGCTCAATATTCCTATCTGTTGAAGTGAGTGGGAGAAGAAACCTACACATGGATGTTCTTCCCTTCACTGATGGGAAATGACACAATTTATTGGAACTATTAAGTGTGCCATCATTTGTCGCACTCTCTTTACCTCTGCCATGGATCTTACAGCGATATAAACATCATGCTATATGGAAGTCTTACAAAGTATACTTCAGACTTGTCTCAGTTATAAACTGGAAGCATGGAGCTTTCTTTTAAGAACAAATTTTAACGGTGTTACCAGTAAGATTAAAATCCAATCAATTTCACTCAGTTATGTGGCTAAGGTACGAGTTAATTTAACAGACCAGGTCCAATAACACTTCATTATTTTCCATGGCTGGATACTCAAGGGTAGTTATGAAAGTCATTGGCTTCAATCTACAAGTCAAGTTTGAGTCATTAAATGAAATGAGTGATGCCAAGGGTCTCATTTTCAGGGGAACATGGCACCTTCAATTTCCATTCATTCTGACTGCAGCTGTGACTGAGCAGCATTTCTGATAATCAGACTTTCAGTCTATAATTGAACACAACAGTAGCAAATCCCACAGGAGACTTGTAGTTGGCATTAAACCAGTGGTTCTCAACCTTCCTAATGCTTCCTAATGCCGCGATCAAGATGGCGGAGCTTTAATACAGTTCCTCATGTTGTGGTGACCCTCAACCATAAAATTATTTTCGTTGCTACTTCATAACTGTAATTTTGCTACTGTTATGAATCGTAATGTAAATATCTGAAATGCAGGATGTATTTTCATTGTTACAAATTGAACATAATTAAAGCATAGTGATTAATCACAAAAACAATATGTAATTATATATTGTGAAATATTTATTTCTAATTACAAATAAATGAAATTTTGCCTTGAAGCGTGGTGTAGCATGGGTAACGGTCTTAATATAACAACAGTAAACTACATTACTACATTTTGCGACAGTATACGTAAAAAGCCAACGTCAGTGCGAAGGTTGAGACTGCTTCTTTCTCACCAGCATCCTTTAGGAAAAACACAAAACAATGCAATGGCAACATTTTTTGTGGGCTGCTTCTCTTGTCTTCTGAGAAGTACAATTATCATAGGCCATGCTACCTTTCTCAGGCTTGAAAAAACTTATGGTAGTTCCTAAAGATTCAGAGGCCAACTTCTTGCCTCAGATAAGGAAGTGTACAGAAAATATAATTGCTTTAATTCTGCTACATTTAAAACAGTGTCACAGTGTTTTACTGTTATGATTTCCATGTACTGTAGTTTTAATATAGTATTTTATCTTACTTCTTTCCTTTCTAGAATTCTTATTCTGTCCTGTGTTTTCAGTACTATTACAAACATGGCTGGAAATCTCTTACAAGGTTTACTTTTACAAAAAGGCAAATAAATGTAAAAGACATATTGCTTCAATAATAAACAAAAAAGAAATAGTGACAAGATGCCATTTTCATGTGTCCTGTATTCATATTTTTCGCATGTCTTGCAGAAATTCAACAAAGGTTCCACAATGCCAAACCAAATGGGTTGGATCCAGACACCTGCAAGTGGAATTCCAGTAAAAAAGACTGCTCATTGAAGGGGGATGGTAAAGAGATAACTTTTACTGCTTTCTTATTCCCATCACAGCTGTGTCATCTGCTCTACAGCACTCTATAAAGCAGGGTGTAAAGTAGCGCAAAAGGAAGGAAAAATCAATGTATATTGCAACCCCTTATTCCTTCTTTCATCAGTTTTTTTCCACAAACAAAAGGAATCTCTTCAAATAGAACAAGAATTCTGGTTCAAAGCCAATATACGAGTCAGTCTGCCCATTAATACACGATGCAAGTGTATTACATGTTTATTTAATTTCTAAAGATCAGCACTGATAACCACTCATTTAATATCTAAAATTCTAAAAGGGGGAACGATCAAGATGGCGTAGCGATCGGTTGTCTGCTCGCGCAGCTGCGAGAAGGACGATCAGTGCATGAGGTTATATGCTCGCTTCGAGTCATAAGAAGTGGGGCAACTTACCCCCTCAGGTGAGGAGGTTTGGAGGGGCTCAACAGAGACTGAAGAAGGCTGATAGTTTCCCAAAAATCTACAAGAAAAGGGAAGCGGACATCGGAGCTGAAGGTCGGAGAGCTACCATGCCTGATGCACTACCAGAGAGAGGGGATGGCTAGGCTGCAAACTTCTAACAAGTATAAGAAGTTTATGACATGTAAGTGAAATTAAAACGAAACTCAGGGAATTAAAAGGAAGATCCTTCACACTAAGAACACCTTATAAGGAAAAGTGAGAAACTTGGAGGATTCGTGGAAAGTGCGTTAAAAATCGGAGGAAAAAAATCTAAGACCCAGCTAAAGCGGCAGCTTCAAAACATCGGGAGGAAGGAGGAGGGGAGAAGAAAGAGGAAAAAATTGGTTAGAGACTGAGGTAACATATAAGACTTATAAGACTTATAAAACTCAAAGATTATAAGAAGCAGAAATAGAAATAGAAACCTAAAGGAAAATAAGACTTATATACACCATATAAGAATAAAGGGAATACTGGAATATTGGGACTGTGCAAATATGAAATAATGAATATACGAACTGATAAGCTGGAAAAAGCAGCCAACAGAGAAAAAGCAAAGGGGACAGGGTTTGAAGAAGAGGATAAAAGAGACATACAGTTGGAATACAGTTGAAAACAGACTGAGGAACATTAAGAGTAAAGAATTAACCTGAAATTCTGTCCGTTCTGTCCGTGGAAAAGCAAAACAGTTGGAAGACGCTGGGAAAGAAAGAGAAAAGGGAAGAGACCGAAAAACGAAAGCGGGAGCTGCTACAGAAAGACGGAGAGAGTAAGGAAGGAAAGGAATAAGGAGGGAAAGAGAAACATCGGAAAGTTAGAGTGGACTGGGATAGGTAAAGAAAAGACTGGATATTGTGATGAAGAAAATTGAAAGAAGACCGAAAATAAGATAGAATGGAAGCGAAAAGTTGGAGCTGAACAGTGAAGGACGAAAGGAGAGTAGAATTTGGAAGAGAGACAAAGGTTGATTATGGGACTTTGCTTTTGACCTTAGAGAGAACAAAAAACTGGACTGGACTCAAGTGTATTGAAAGAGCAAGCAAAGGTGATCAGAAGGTTCGTGTGGGGAAGACAGAAAGAAGGAGAGATTGAGAGTGGGAGAGGAAAGTAACAGCTGGCATCGAGAGAGACAAATAGTAAAAGAAAGTTTGGAAAGACAAAGACTTGTGAAAGAAGCAAAGAAGAAAAGGACTGGGGGAGAAATAAAGGGAGTGTGGTAAAACTTCTAAAGATCCACACTTGGAAAGCTCAACCTATCCTATGCCACAGTATTTACAGGGCTAACACATTGCAAGCCATGTCAGTATACAAGAAAAAAAAAATCTCGGATCCACATTTTCAATGGATCCCCCTTACTATTCTCTTAAAACTTTCATTTAAAAAAAAGCATAAAAGGGCTGCCTTCTCTTCTTCTGTTAATATCCAGTCCCATACCCATTTTCCGAGCGAGTCTCCGGGACAGCGAGTGCAGCGGAGGGCTGCGGCCGGCTGGAAATGGGGCAGGAGGAGGGAGCCGAGGGATCGATGGACCGGGCGCCTGCACCCACCCGCCCTCTCCTCTTTGCCTGCTCCTCGCCGGCCCCCCCTTTCCTCGGCCTCCACGGCCGCCAAGGCCCAGTCCTCTCCCACCACCTCCCTCCCAGAATGGCAGGGGCAGCAACACGGCGGCATGTCCTGCCTCGCCCCACAGCCCCTCGAGTGGTCGCTCCTGGGCATGGCCCGCGGCCATGTTGGCGGTGGGGCCAGGGTGCTCCCTGAGTGGGCGCGCGTGCAGCGAGAGGGGCCCGACGGGCCACGGTGGCCCCTTCCCCTCCTGCAGGGAAGGGAGTCGCAGTTCTGCCCGGCCTCCCCATTGCCGCACCACGCCCCCTGGGAGTCGCTCCCGCAACAGCGGTCCTGAGCCCGGCGTCGCACCCGGCCTTCCCCGCGTGCCGGACTGGACGGAGATGTCGGTGTGGTTCACCCCCAGTTCGTACTCGACCATGGCCAGCCGCACAGTGTGCAGGCGCTCTGCCTCACCACTGCCACCGCCATGGCCATCGCTTCCATCTTCGCCTGCGCTCGGGGTGCCTTCGGCCTCGCCTGCCTCCTTGGAGCCCAGCAGCTGCTTAACGCCTTTCGTGCAGCTCCCGGGTGCTATACTTGGAGCGATAGGGCTCAGTCTCCGGGTCCTTCTTGGACTTCACGTACAAGAGGTTGAGGGTGCTGCAGAACTTCTTGCAGATCAAAGCCCACTCCGAGGGTGCCGCCATTTCTTCTGTTGCTCGCTCGACGGCCTTTCTCTCAGCAGGCTTTAACGGCGCCCACTCTCGCCTCTCCCGTCGGCTAGTCTGCATGCACGGTCAGAGAGCATGAGAGGGAACGGGCTCCCAGCTCCTGCCGCCATGACTTTCTTCCCTTAGTTAAAATGGGGGTGAGATGGTTCGGGAGCGTCAGAAGCTTAACCTGAGAAGGGCTTGAAGCGAGGACAGAAAGAACATGGTCCCCCAGAACATTGTTAAAATGTATTTTCCACCATTCTGGTGCCTAAAGCTAGTGAGAATTATTGTATAGTTCAACAGCAAGCTCTAGACTAGGTGTCTCGGTTCCTAAGACCATCGGAAATATGTGTTTTCTGATGGTCTTAGGCGACCCCTGTGAAAGGGTCGTCCGACCCCCAAAGGGGTCGTGACCCACAGGTTGAGAACTGCTGCTTAATGATGCCTAATGATTAAACTCTATTAAGCAGAAGCAAAAATAAAACAAAGCTTTTGAAACAGTGGATGAAACTGGGCAATTGTGTTCAGACATCAAGGTCTTTAAAAAACAAAAACAAACAAAAACAAAAACAGAAAAACCTCATAGCCTGAGCTGCTCAGTGATCTGTCTTACAAAAGCAGAGAAAACAAAAGTAACAGGGAAATTTTATGTTTCCTCTTAAAACAACAACTTTTTGGTTCAAAAAAATTCCTGCTATTAATATTAGCCAGAACCAACAACAAGTCAAAGCTGAGAAGGATACCAGTGTTTTCCTTACTAATTCTCATGAGATCATCCCAAGATTTAATCAAAATAGATTCATATGCAAAATCTGGAACTTCAGAAAATTGGAGAAGACGGTACCTCAGAATCCTACTGAGCCAACACAAAGAACTAACTGTCCATGTTGCAGTAGTGTTATTAATAATCTCTAATACTAAACAGTGCAACTTAGGGGAGTAGGACCAAGAGAAAGGAAGAAACAGATGCCTTTCCACTGGTAAATACTACTAATTTTATATTAATCTAAGTACAAACTGTGGAATGCCTTTTGGCTGCACAGTAGCTGAAGTCTGTGGTCCAGTCAATATCAAAAGTGATTCAGTTTTGTTTGTGTGGGATGATGAGGAATTGCTAAATTCAATCCTCTCTCATTAGAAACAAAAATAAATCTTTTACTCTGAAATGTGAGTATTAGGGAAAAGAGGTAATATGCTAGCATTTTATCTGCGAAGGGGGAGAAGAAACTCAAGTGTGGAATCCATCATCTATCACATAAAATAAAAAAGGGTACACTCTAAGACAATTTGATCACATGACCCCCTCTAGCATTGAACAGATCTAAGTCTGAACATTTCCAGAAGATATGTTTTGACCCAGTTTTTTCAATTTAGCAGATATTTTATTCCATGACATTTAATGTTTCATTTTTAAACACTGCAAGAGTTTTTGGCATGAGGCAAGATAAAAATGTACAACTACAAAGTAAGTTTTAATGTGCAGCTATAAAATAAGCACACAGTGTACACATAACTAAAATTCTGTTAACTAAGAGATAAAACATGTACAACAGCAGGATAATTTTTCCCCATATTAAACATAGGTACTGCAGTTAAGCACTTGGAATGCCAAGCCTAAAGGAAAGCCAATTCGGTATAAATCATCCAAAGAACAAGTTGACGCCATCCTCTGGAACTATGTCAAAATGGGTGTGTGTTTTCTAATGGTCCTCAATAAATCCTTCATATCTTCTTGCTCTTGAACACCATGACTTCAGGAGAGCAAATAAAATAACATTTACTCTTCACAGTTGAGGTTTAGGCACACAACGAATTAGTGTCTTGCAGAATAATGTTCCTCTGAAGTATGGGATTTCCACAAAATATCTCTTGCCTATT
Organism: Ctenosaura bakeri; assembly: GCA_948474755.1. Taxonomy (NCBI): domain Eukaryota; kingdom Metazoa; phylum Chordata; class Lepidosauria; order Squamata; family Iguanidae; genus Ctenosaura; species Ctenosaura bakeri. The sequence goes on from CAOLHI010002267.1 coordinate 260,440, forward strand.
TTTTCTATGGGATTTCCACAAAATATCTCTTGTCTATTTACCCATTTCTTAAAACTCTCTAATATAGGCCATTTCTGCACTACACTATTATAGTGCTATTATTCCACTTTCAACATCCTGTGGAATTCTGTTTGTAGTTTACTGAGGCTTTCTAAATGACCCTCCCCAAACTGCAAACGCCAAGATTCCATGAGATATTAGAAGTGGAATAATAACACTATAACAGTGTAGTGCAGAAATGACCATCAAGTTTTACGGATTTATAGCAAACAACTTTTTCTGCCTCCTTCTCTAAAAAAAGAAGTTAATCTTACTTGTGTCTGATATTTGTTTCCCATTTTGCTTAAATCTAAACCTTATCTAGCAAGAGAGGAGGGATTACTAAGATGCTTGGAGTTTCCTAATAATAGCCAGCCATTTAGTTCATATCAGAACAGCTTGTTCTTTTAGTGGCAGAATTTTTCACAACTGTTACTATAAAGTGTGGTGCACAAAAACAGCACAGGTTCAAGCCAGCAGCAGATCTGGATGCCCTCAATTGCCTAGATTCAAAGTAGAATTATTTGAACATGCTGGGCCACAACTGATTCAGCCCACTAACCAACTGTCCATGTCTCACTTGGTTATTGTGGCCTACCAAACAGGCAGAGGCAATACTTCTTTTTATATGCCAAATTCCATTTCAGTATATGGAACGTAAAATAATCCATCCCGTGGATCATAACCTAAATGTGTACTCTCAAGAGATGTATGTACTAAGAATGAATTAACCTACAATGATACTATTTGAGGGACCACTGGAAAAGCAGATTGGGGGCTTCAGATTTTGGAGAAGATGTAGACACTATGGGAACTCATTGAAGGAGAAGGTACAGATATTAAAGTGGTCTGCAATGCAAGTAAAGCAGTGATGAGAATTTTTTTTATACAAGCATATGCCGAATTGAAAAAGAAGGGACAACTAAGTAGCATCTAAATATTTTGGATGAGATTAAGAAAAGAAGAAGAGTTGGAAAAGAATTAATCTAACCCATCATTGTTGAAGGAAACAAAAATTTTACAAATACAAATTTCTTTGAGAGAATTGAGAGAAAGATGCAATATGGCAAACAAAAGTATTTTGAATTTGCAAATAACCTAGGACAATGGTTAGTTTATAAACTGAGGAAAGACAGAGAAAAGATTACAGTCAGCCCTCTACATTTGCAGGGTTGACTTGCACAGATTTGATTCTTTCTGAGTTTCTTCAACCCATGCCCCTCAACCTCAGTTGCTTCTTTTCAACTGGAAACCTTCCTTCTCAGGAAGAAGAAGGTCCCCCCCGCCACAAAAAAACCAAACCTGAGATGGGGAAGGGGAGCAGGACTGGAAGAAACTCACAAATAAATCCATAAAACTCAAACCTGAAAATGTGGAGGGCTGACTGCATTATTGCTTAATCTTTAGAAAGTTTGTTTAGCATTTCACAAAATAACCATTTGGGGGGGGATGGTGAATTGGCTTAACCCCTTTTCCTTTTTTGTTATGATTGTATGTTTTTAGGTATTTTAGGCTGGTTGCTTGTTTGTTAGATTTATTGTTTGTTTTTTCCTTATGTGTTGCTTTATGTGTTTAAAATTTATGTTTAATTTTTTTTAAAAAAAGAACTCATAGAAGGAGGAATGGGTTCGCATACATCAACCCACATGTTAAATAATCCCATCTGCACCAGCTTGAGCAGAATCTTTCCACTTGTTGTGAGAACCTCTGGCAGGAAAGTCCTTGTGTGTTTAAATGTTTGTAGGACCTTCTCAGCAACTGGAAAACATTCCCAGTTATGGACAGGACTATTACTATAGTTAGTAAAACAAATTAAAACTCCCATTTCAGGCCCTCTTACCCAGCATAAGGAAACTGGGCTGGAGCTGGGCGGGGGGACACTGAGGTATAGCTGGGGGGGGGGTTAATTTCTAAAGAGAGCTACTCTTATGTGCATTTCTGCCATTCATGAAAAATGTCCTGAGAGCGTCTCACATACTTCCATCTCACCACCACACATAAGTGACTCAGTGAGAAGAAAACTCTGTGCTGGAAGGGCTTTAAGATCCCTCAAGAGAGGATAAGATAAAAATACAGAAAATGTTTTTCTAGGATTTTTTTTAAATAAAAAGTGTGAAAACTTATATTTTCAAGAATACACAAGTCTTTTTTCAGGAGAGAGGGCAAGAATTACTAGATGGGAATATCACTGTGAAAATGCCTACTGCTATAATTTTTTAAAAATGTACACTGCAACAACTCTGTATAAAGGACACAGTGCATAAAGCCCACTAAATTCAACAGAAAGAGGAACTATTATCAGTCTATACGGGCAGCAATTATAAAACAAAGTCTCTCTCTACTTCAAAGTGACATTATTTAAAACCAGAAAAGGTCACTGAGACAGTGTTATAAGCAGAGGACAAAAATGGACAAGTAGTATTTAATTTGGCCATTTTTATTGCACTGGAACAAAGTTCAATTACTTAAAATAAAAGCCACAGAACAATTTCTTTCTAAATTGACAATATAGAATAAGGATATGTTAACAAGAAACATACTGATTTTTTTTTTAAGATAGTAAGTTACTTGTGAGTAAAGAAATAATTTACTGGGAGATTCTGAATGCTGCAGGATGGAAAAGCAAGGGATCTAGGTGGCTCATTTTGAAATTCTTCCTCAGCACTTCACACATGACATTTTTTGTGCAGGTGGCAAAAATTCTAGAACTTCACATGTGGAGTTTGTTTTATTCAGCTAGATTTAAGAGAAGCTTACTGCTAAGCCAAGCACAATGCTCTATAATTTCTGAGTGAAAATAAAAATAGTTTTATCTCTTGCATATTACAGAAGTATCAGAGAAGTGATAACTGCCAATAAGGTCTCCGAGAAATTTTAAAAAGGAGAACATAGTTAAATACTGCTTAGCTTCTTTTATGTGTATGGTTGAACTCTACTAATTTTCTCCAGCCTGGCTCAGAAATCACAATTCCACCCACTTATATTACTGTTAAAGATTACCCCTTCCCCTGTCGCCTGGTCTGTCTGAGGAAATCAACCCTTTTTATACAACACTGCAGACTTGCTCGCTTTCACCTATCTACCCTGCAATCAACTTATTTTTGCTGCCATGGTTTCCCTCACACCACAGTAAATGTGACAACAGTTGAACTAATTCCCACAACTCATCTGCATGCTTCAGTTCATGACGCGAGGCAGAATTTTCTTGTGTGTCCAGATTGAACAGAAAAATATTGTTGGTGGAAGCATTCAGGCTGTACAGATTCAGGGCACCATATTTTTTTGGGAGGAAGGGAGGGAGGGACACATTTCTTGACTGACTACAGTCATCCCTCCACATTCACTAGGGTAAGGGGCACAGGATCCCCATGAAAGTGAAAAAAAAAATGAATAAACTCTAGGCCCTCCCAAACCATATTTCACACACACACAAAGTATGATCACCATATTCAAACCATCGTGGGTTCCTTTGAGGCATCAGGGTTCCTTCACAGGGTAGAACTGGGTGGCTGGTGGGGCTTATGGCCACCTCCACTGCTGCCCCACACCATTTTTAATAGAGACTTGCAAGCCTAATTCACAGTTTCTCAGTTTCACGAGTATTGCAGTCCCTATTAAAAATGGCATAGGGAGGCAGCAGAGGTGACAGCAAATAATCCATGAATAATCAAATCTGCAAAAGTGAAACCCACAAATGTGGAAGGCTGACAGTACTTCAAACCCCTGATCGCTATGATGACTCTTACTCTAAGTTGCTATAAGTGAAACCACTGCTTCCAGTTGTTAGCCCAACAGACAAGACAGACCTTCCTTGCACCCAGGCACTATCCCAGTGATGAAAGCAGGGTGCCCCTCTCCTCTCCACCATCTTCCTCTCTGACATGCTTTCCCCTCAGGATGAAGGAGGATGGTGGCCCTGCTAACAACAAACGGAGTGAGAGCCCTGGAACAACTGGAAACTGGCCAGACACTTCGTAGCCCCCACAGGTCTGAGGCTGGCTGATCTAGGAGCTTCCCTTATCCTGTTTTAGTCTGGTATGTCTCTCTTCCTCCGCCTCAGAGCTCTACTACCTGATTGTCTGCTTCCTCTAGTTCAGACCTTGTAAGAAAACCTTTTTAAAAATCTGCTTGACCAGATATTTTAGGTCTGAGAAAGAGGACATGTCTGGGAAATCAGAGGATGGGAATTATAATGTCTTAATGTCCTGAAAAAGGAGGACATATGGTACCTCAAGTACAGATCTACTTCCCAGCTTATACAGGATGTGCTTCCCCTACTTGCCTGGATGGTGTTTGGCTTTAGACATTACCTACTGGCTCCTTTTTCAAAAGGCAAACTAAAAATAGTCAGAATTGTTATTTTTTTAAATATATATATATATATATACAGCAATATATAATAAGTCCAGCCACTGTTAATAGAGTCAGGGAATCACAGAGTTGGAAGGAACCTCATGGACCATCAAGTCCAACCTCCTGCTCAGTATAGGATCTCCAGCTACATCTACGTCATTATTGTCTTCACCGACTGCCAGCAGCTTGACCGGGCTTTTGGTTGGTGTCTTTTCCATCCATACCTGGAGATACCAGGGCTTGAACTTTGGTCTTTACTGCATGGAACTACAGAGCTATCGCCCTTCACAGAGAGAAACTTTGTGTACAACCAAGCAAGGAGAAAAATTATAGTACAGATGAGATATCTGTAGCACATTTTTCAAAGATAGAACCTTAAAGTAGGCATTCGCTTAAAATAGACTCTCAAACAATGAAGGTCACGGCCTGAATCTCATGACAAGATTCAGCTTCAAACAGGGATGCCACCTACATATCACAAAAAACAAAAACAAACAAAACAAAAACCCACAACCACATTACTTTCAAAACAGAATTTACATATTTTATCAATGTGCTAACCTACAGATTATGAATGCAAATTTAGAAATCACTGTATTTTAAGCAGAAATGCAATACATCTAACTATAGCAGAGAAGACTATGACTGGATGACCTGCATATTTGCTTATTCTGCTATTCTTGGGAGCACTTGGTAGGCAGTTTCAAGGTCACGGCTCTCTCATTTTGCTATTCTTATCTTTAACCCAGACTTGAAGTCAGGAGGAATTAAAAAAGAGGATACCTTCAAACAGAGGACTATTTACTGAACAGTAGAGCATGAGGTCAACCTCTGCCCAAAGCAGTATCTGTAGAGAAATAAAGAACAGGAAGTAGCCCCTGGAGGTAATCTACTTCCGGTGAATAAAATGTGTGAGCACAAACTAGAGCAGACCTACACTGTTTGTGACCTGTCAAGCGGGATGCTTATTATATGGCTTGTTTCTGTTACCCCATTTCATATTGCTACTGGCAGGATATGGATTTTGCCTTTCTCGCCACAAACATGTTTACCTCTTGGCAAGTTATATGATCTATACAGCTTACCTATGGCCACAACTAAGCAGTGAAAATGAGATCTGCATCATTTCACACTTTATCACTTGATGGGTAACTTTACAATAGTCCCTGTAAATGTCTCTTCCCAGAAGCATCAACATCTAAAGAGACACCTAAGCCAAAACATGGATTAAGCTTACATGCAAGATTACATTTGCAATAGACTGCAAACTTACACAGCATTGCTCCTCACTCATTTCCTGATCCTTCTGATCTTTACCCAAGAATACTAGTAAAGATCAAGACTAAAAATGACTGTAGAAAACAGACAAGGCTCTGCTTCAAATGACCAGGAGAAACAAAAATAATCAAGAAGGATGAGTGATTTTACAAGTAAGCAGCAGCAGGAGAACTGAAGAGAGATTAAATAAATGAGCAGATGGAGAATATAGCAAAGCAAGCCAAGAAGGAGAGAAGGCACAGATGCTGCCTTGAATTATTCAAGGTGATGATGGTCTAAAATTGAATATACTAAGTTACAAATCAGTATTTCCAGGTGCTAAAAATTCACCTCCAATTAGTCAAGACCTATTGTGTGTAGTCATACTGGGTTTAATCTAGACATAAACATATTTAAAGTAGTTCCTAAGTTATTTAAGTTACTAACTAGTAACGCAATTCCCATTGAATTAAATGGGCCTGTTCTAAATATGACAAAGTTGGGATTCATCTCACTGTACTTAGCTAAATTTTTGACCATGTACTCCAGGCACCCTTTGTGCAAACATCTCAAAATTAATGGAGATGGGATGTATGACTAATTGGTGGGGGACACAGAGTAACAGGCAGAAAATTAATAAAAGTTATTTTGGGAGAATCAAATATATGAAGACAAGTATCTAACCATTAAAAGGAGGTCTTTTGGGCAAAAAAAATCCTGTCAACAAAAGGTGAAGTTGGTAACAGACCATAAAGGTTATCTTAGAGCATAAAATCTATGTCAAGAAAACATAAAGTTGGTCACAGACCATAAAAGTTACCCTATTTTTATCCAATAAAAAAAAATACTATCCCACCAGCCAAATGTAGCCAGCATGTTAGAGCTCTGGCAAACCAAATCTTTTTGGTGCTGCAACACCAAAACTGAAGGGTTGTTAAGAGCATGGCAGACTCCCATTACAGTGCGAGTGTTCTGCATGTAGCTGGGTGGGTCAGAAATAGTTCAGGTTTGTTTTGGATTATACTTTTTTGTCCATGCTCTAGAGCTAAAGAAACCTAAAGAGAGGTTAGGGAGCAGACTTTGCTTTTGGATCTGGAAGAGTCACAGTGAGCAATTTCTGTCAAGTAGTATTTAAATAATACTTTACCATTCAGTCAAGTGGCATTTACGTGATACTTTGCCATTCAGTATATCTGAGAGAGCTCTTGTGCCCAGACTGAAGAACCAATGGAAAGAACGAATGGTTACCAGTCTGTGGGAGACCAGGAACTGGGAAGAGATCCCTGACTAGTGAGTAGATCAGTTACTACATAGAGTGGTTATTTCCAGTGGAAAGACACCAACTACGGGTACCAACTGTATTGCTTTGAGGAAAGCAGCAGCAGCATGCACAATTTGTTAACTGTTTCAAGTGAAGCAGCTGAACCATCCCATGTTATCTTCAGTCAAGAACATCTTGTTAGGAGCAAGTCTAGAAGATTTTACTGGGATAGGGACAGTGTAGTATTTAAGAGCTAGCTGATCTGGGAAACATTTTGTGAATAGTGACTGGGCAGAAGGGGAGAACGTGTTTTGGTAGGGCTGGTCCAATACATTTTGGTGCCTTAATGTGAGGAAGCAATGGCCTCCCACCACTCAAGCTCTAGGGATGCAATTTTCCACTAAGTTTTGTCTCAAAGGGAGTAATGAGTAATATTAGCAATATTTTTCCTGCTGTGAGAAAATCATTGAAAACTGCACAATTTTTGAAGGCTATTCAAAATTTGGGACATACTCTGCACAAAATTTTCATGTGGTTGCTTTGCGGTGAAATCAGTATTTTCTGTGTAGGAAACAGCTTATTGTGCAGGGACAATACCATTTCAATGCAGAAATATTAATTTTTGTACATAGAATTCTGCTTTCTGTGCCAAAAATATTATTTGCTATGCAGATCAACCATGTGTGAATTTTACACAAAATAATAACATTGTCTGCACAGGAATTAACCTTTCTGTGTTGGAATACTATTTTCCATATAGAAAATGCTGATTTCTGCACAAAAATGCAAATTTTGCAAAAAGAAGTCCTGAACTGTGGAGATTCTCATCAGTCCAGGATTCTTCTCATCACAGGTTATCAACACTCAAAAACATGTTTTTCAACCACTTTTGGAATATTCTTCTCATCCCCTAACTGCAACTGAATCAGGTTCTTTTGGCACACACAACCTAAAATATCACAAGCATTTCTTAACATCTCTAGCAGTAAAAATACAATAAAAGCAAAGTAAATAAGTGACAATGTACCGCCCTTTCACAGTACTCCCAAACCTGCTGTCTGAGACAGCCACCTTACCTTACCTAATGGAAGGGTTTGCTATGGTTTTGGGGAGCTAGGCATGGTCCCTGCTAAAATAAAGGTCTGTGAGAGACATAGCTATGGGAAACAGCTGAGCTGCTTTAAGGGGAAAGCAGCCTGATTATATATTTATAACTCTGTCTCCTCCACAGTCTTCTACCCAGCAGCATCTTTTTAACTTAGGGCTTAAGCATACAGAAGACAGTCTTGGTGGGTAAGTCTAAACTGTGTTATACATTCACACCAATGTTGCAACATAGAGATTATGTAGATGTTTATATGTTCTTTTTGAAAGATTATTTATTACTTTTAAATAAATAAATCAAATTCATAGGTAGAATCACAGTTACAATCCAAGAAAATACATGTTCAAAGAAAAAGAAACTAAAACCAAAACCCAACATTAAACTAAAACACTGAACACTCACTAAATAAACACTAAACATTAACCTACTAAAACACAAAAGGGCTCTGACCCCCAAGCCAAACTGTAATGAAAGAAAGAAAAATTAAAAAAAGAAAAAATCTTCTTCTACTAGGATGGCATCTCGCCTCTAAATGAATGCCCTGAAGCAGTAATGGACTGGATGAGGAAAAACAGAGTGAAGCTGAATCCAGATAAGACGGAGGTACTCGCTGTTAAGGGCCCTAGCCCAGGTATGGAGGTTTGTCAACCAGTTCTAGACGGGGTCACACTTCCCCTGAAAGACTGTGTCCACAGCTTGGGGGTGCTCTTAGATTCACCGCTTCAGATGACAGCTCAAATTGATGCAGCAGCCAGGAGTGCCTGCTATCAGCTTCGGCTGATACGCCAGCTGCACCCCTTCCTGGACTTGGAACACCTAAAACAGTGGTACATGCGCTGGTAACTTCACGGCTTGACTTCTGCAATGCGCTCTACATAGGGCTACCCATGTGCTTAGTCCGGAAACTTCAATTAATTCAGAACATGGCAGCCAGGTTGGTCACCGGAAGATCTAAAACTGACCACGTAACACCTATTCTGAAGTCTTTACATTGGCTGCCTATTAGTTTCCGGACACAGTACAAGGTGTTGGTTTTTACCTTTAAAGCCCTTCATGGCTTGGGGCCAGCCTACCTGCGGGATCTCCTTCTCCCATATAATCCGCCCCGCACACTAAGGTCCTCTGGGAGTAATTTACTGCAGCCAATCAGAACTAGGTTGGCTGCGGTTACCCAGAGGACCTTTTCTTCTGTCGCTCCCAAGTTATGGAATGGCCTGCCGGAAGAGACCTGGCACATTACCAGTCTTGACTGCTTTAAAAAAGCAGTCAAGACTGTCTCTTCCGACAGGCCTTCCCAGACTAGTGTTCCACCACCTCTCATCAATTGTCCTTTTGTTTTTAATTTTGTTTTTAATCTGTTTTAATAACTAATGTGTTTTAGGGGGATAGAAGGGTTGGTGGGTGGGGAGGATGGGGTACATTTTAACATTTTAATGTATTTATATATTCCTGTAATGCTGCCTTGATCCACTGGGAGAGGCGGGATAAAAATAAATATTATTATTATTATTATTATTATTATTATTATTATTATTATTATTATTAAAGATCCAACTAATTAATCGTGTTAGAATTACTAGGGTCCATAGTTTTGCTGCATCATTAGATTCTTTTTATTGTTCAAAATCTAATGATGCAACAATATCATGGACCCTAGTAATTCTAGTAGGATTACTTAGTTGGATAAATGTTTGTAAATCCTTTCCACTCTTTCAAGTAGTCTTCAATTGACTTATCCTTTAAAAGCCATTTTAGTTTGGCAATTTGGGCTAACTCAGCAACCTTAACAATCCATTCTTCCATTGTTGGTGTTTCAGTCCTTTTCCAAGTGTGAGCAAGCAATGTTCTTGCTGCTGTTATCATATCACAAAGAATTTATCTCTGTTTACTATCCAAATCTTTATCCATAATACCCAACAAAAAATTTCTGGTGATACTACAAAATCCACCTTTAAATTTTTTTGAATTAGCATGTAAATCTTAGACTAATAAGCTTGTTGCCTTCTTACAAGTAAGAAAAAAAAGAGCCCTCCCTATCATGATATCCCCAAACTATTCATAGACATTTTTGACAGCTTATTTGGGGTTAGATACCATATATATATTATTTTATACACGTTTTGTGTAATTTATTACACAAAGTAAATTTTATATCTCTAGACCACATTTTCCCCAAAAGTTTAGCCCCCCTTTATCATAAACTCTTTAATAGGTTCATCTTCTGTCTCTAATTTCAAAAGATATTTCTACGGTTTTTAAATTACATTGTCATCATAATATTTATACAACTCTAAGTAAAACTCATTTTCTCCAACCTCTGTGGCTGGATCTCTCTCATCCTGATTAAACACAATCTTAAGTTGCATGTAAGCAAGCAAATTAAAATATTTGCCTTCTTTAGGAAGCATTTCAGTTAATTTAAATTCCCAGCTGTCTCGTTCAAAATACAATTGGCCATCATAAAACAACCATCTCCAATTTTTAACACATCATTTCCTGAAAAAAAGCTTTCTGTGGTGATATGGCTAATATTATCTTAGGAAACCCTATCCCAGTAAAATCTTCTAGACCTGCTCCTAACAAGATGTTCTTGCAGAAGAGCCTTTCTAATACAATGATTTTTAAATTCAGGGTGTGCTTTAATTTCATCATACCATAGATAGCTATGACACCCAAATCTTAAATAATGCCTTTCAGTTTTGAAGAGTCATTCATCTTTAAGCAGTATCCATTCTTTCAACCATTCAAATCAACAGACCTCATAATATAATTTAATTTTAGGAATTTCCAGACCACCCCTTTCTTTAGCACCATAAAACACTGTATGATGTTATACAGTGTTTTAAATTTTATTCTGTGCTTCCCTACCTGCCAAACAAATCTGGAAGTTTATTTCTGCCATTGCACAAAGAATATTTCATTTCTTATGATAGGGATCATTTGATAGGACAATAAAAGTCTTATTTGCTTCTATTATTGCAATTCTTCCTCAAGGTGATAAATTTAACTTTCCCCATTTTTCCTAATCCTCTTTTAATTTCTTTCCAAACACTTTCATAATTGTTTTGAAACAAAAGTCTGTTGTTCTGACATTTATATGCTCTTGAGACAGTCCAACAAGCAGACAACAGAGAAGTTGAGTTGGGGTCTAAAATTATATAACACTATTCTCTAACTGCGTACTCATTTTAATGGAGGGCTACTATATGAAATGACACATAGAAAATGTTCTTTGGCTTGGTGTACAGGCACCAAATCATTCTTGTGCAAGAATGCCTGTAGTGATTTGTTTGTTGATTTTAATATGTATTTTAACATTGTTTTAATTACTACTGTTTGTTTAATGTCTGGTTTAACTTTTATATGTTACAGTTTTAACTATGTTTTCTTTTTAAACTGTTACAAGTTGCTTTGAGTCCTTTTGAGGAAAAAAAGTGGGATATAAATCTGGGTGACGATGATGATAAGAATAATCACAGTGATTTTGCAGCTTGGCCCACCTGCTTAAAGAGGCCAGAGACTGTCCTACACAGCTTCTGAAACACGTGCCCTAAGAAACAAATTGTCTGGGGTAGCCCAGGGACTAATAAAATCTGAATGTCTTCAGGGCACTCATCTGTAAGCAAGGCATCCAAGAACCTCATCTGTTACTATAAATCTGCTCTTGTCTAAGAGAATACTCAGAGCAGCCTCATCACACAAAATCTCCTGCCCAGTGGCAAATTCCATAAGAACATTGCTGAACTCCCCGTCTGCACTGCACACACACTGGTGCAATGATTAAATTAACTCTGCCAAGGAAAAGAGTGGGGATGAGGAGTGATAAAAAACCCACATAGCAAAAGATGTAGGGTCTGGCTTACAGGAATGCACCTTCTATTCTAAAAATCTGATAGCCTAGTGATGTAGTTAAGGATGACTATCCAGAGGAATACTGTTAATTTAAAATTCAGAAAATCCCTTCTCTGCAGGTACACCCGATAGATTTCAAAAGTATGTGCAAGGTTACTGCAGATTATAAGCATAATGGCAAAGACAGCTGGTTTTCTCTAGAATTCCAAATGTTCCTGCTGTCCTCGTTTAATAAATAATAGTCATTCCTACGCTTTGAACATATTATCATTAATATAATTGACAATCTGTAAAGAAGATTAACACCAGAACAGGGTAAACTTTTAAGGCCCAACACAGAATTTTTGCTTATCCTTGAATTAAAACAACAATAACAACCAATGAAATATTCACCCTGTGCTTAAATATGTCTTTTAAAACTGACTTCCCACTTTATGTTCATTCTTTATCTAACAGAGGATTTATCAATTAAGATGAATGTGAAAATAAAATAAAAGAAAGAATGTTTGGTGAAATTTGCTGCTTCTTTGCCCCTACATGCCTCTGTGTAGAACTTGGAAATAATCAAATATTAATACATTAACCCTAATTAGTTAATAGTGGCAAATTCCTTAAGAACATTGTTGAATTCCCTGTCCACACTCCACATACACTGGCTGAATGATTTCATCAATTAATTTAATATTTGTTACTTTAATTGTTAAACAGCAGCAATGTTAAATTATTAAACTAATAATAATATTTTATGTTGGTTTAGCTTGTTACTTTGGGTGGCAATGGGGAACAATACTTTTTCTCCATTTTTACTAATTACGTTTTTTAAAATATAACAACTATTTTTTGTTAACAATTTCTTAACAATAAAAGCAAAAAAAATTAATGTTTATTTTTTCTTACTGTTTTAATATTAATGGATTTTTGTAATGTTTTAAACTTAATACATTAGTACCAACATTGCTTTTAAACTCTGTTCCGTGGCTATTAAAATTGAACCAATCTACAGAAAAAAATTAATGACATCTAACTGGAATATCAGTGCAAAACAGCACTCAGGTTACACAGGCTGAAGGGATATGGGATTTGGCAGAAATGCTAATATGCCAATGCAGTAAAAGATGCCCTTCTGCCAACATGCCATGTGCTCCTGGGTCTGCAAAGATGGTCATGTAGGGACAGGGGGGTGGGGAGGCAGTTCACCCTGGGCAGCAATGTTTTTTGGATGTCCCAGCCTGTAGCCATGCCCCTGCGCACCCTGGCCACGTCCCCACATGCCCTGGCGACACCCACACTCACAGTGGCCCTACCCCTCATGCCATAGCCCCCCCTACCCCCCTCCCCACACTCCAAGCTTCGCCACTATGCACAGATATGCTGGTGGAACATTCTGATGAGGTAGCTAAAGTTACTTTACAAAGCAGGGGTGGAGAAAACTGTAGCTTGTGTCCTGCATAAAAACCCCAATGATTTTTGTGCTTCCCAAAACCAAATTCCTTATGTCCCCCCAAAATATTCAATGGGGGGGATTATGGGTGAAAAATCAGTAATTGCTAAAAACATAAATACCAGAAGGAGCATGGTTTGCTTTCTAAGCCCTCACCCATCTATCAAAAAATGCTAGGTTTGGCTGAAAATTAGCTCAAAAACCTGGACAATGATTTTGAGACAATTTTTAGCCAAAGATCACTGTGGCGGTGGCCTCCAGTCCCACTGCATTTGCTTTGTTCTGGTCCAGAGAGATGATTAAAATGGGGTGGAGTTCCAGGCAGGACAAGGTGGCACAGAAGGGGAAGGCAAACACTTTTATACTATACTAACGTATATACCCAGTGTTACCTGGGATTTTATTTTCTCATAGGTAATACTTGTTAGAAAGATTTGAGATCCTGTGTCTCTAATTCCCCAAACCGTCTTGTCCAGTACCTGTAGCTTTTCCCCATATTCCTCAATCTAATCTGTATTCAGAGTTATTAACATCCAGAGGTTGGGTTCCTGAGGGAATAATATACTGCCCTCTTCCTTGCTGCTAGGCCTCATCTCCATAGCAACCGGCCTATTCTCTGGCTGAGAATTCTAAAGGCCCCTCCCCAAACTGCAAACCCCAGGATTCCATAGAATCTTCTCAGGTAGCCAATCATATGAGGTTTTTGCCTCACACAGACAATCATATGAGGTCAGGTCTTTGCCAAACAGACAAACTTTGACTTACTATATATTAGATTTACATGCTGACCATGTCTTTTGTCAAGAGTACAATTTGAAACCAATGCTTGACCTGGCATATTTTTTCCTCCTATTGACTTCAATGAAAAGGGAAAAATTAAAATAGCCATTCTAATGTCTTCTGACTGCTGTATCTACAATGCCACTTCACAACATGAGACACTCAAATCCCAATTACAGCATATGGCCACCAGTAAATAAACCTCATATAGAGACTAGAAAACATGCTTTACAGTATGCAGCATGGGGCTGTATTTTGTTGTTGTTGTTATTGCCCACTGCTTTCAGCCTCCTTCATCTGTGCAAAGTTTTCTGCCATAATTATAATGCCTAGGAACAAAACATATTCAGAACCGAAGTTGGGATTCTCTTGCCTTTAAAGCAAGATGGAACACATACACCTCCACTTGATCTATAAATTAGCAGATGGAACACATACACCTCCACTTGGTCTATAATTTTTTAAAAAATATTATCAATAAAAGGCACAAAGAGGGTAAAGTGTTTTTTGCAAATGTCTCTTGTTTCACTTTCTACATACCACATAATCTGTTCACTGTGTTCCAGCAAAGTCACAAAATTTAAAGAGATAAGAACAAAACCCAAACACTGATTTTCCCTCAAAGCTAATTTCATAGCTAAAGAACAGCTGGAGAGAAGTAGTCAGGCCAATGACTTCCAATCAAAATCTGACATACTCTGCTTGTTTGCACTGTTGTGCTCTTCCAGATCAGTACAGCATTTAGAATGCTTAGCATGTTATGCTTACACGTTCAGCATACTCTGCAAACACTAATTAGTCAAGCATTAGATGGAAATTATTTCATCTCATCATATCAAACATAACCAAATAGACAATGGGGTGAAGTGCCAGAACAGTTTTTAAATTACAGATTTCTTCAGGGGATTCTCAGTGCACAAACACCTTTGCCAGTGCCTTTGAGAAGCCTCACACATTCAAGTAAATTCAGCAGTTCAATACCTCTCTCTGGCAGCACTTAATACAATACAGATGAAAATGCTGTCATGCTAACAAACGAACATTGTTAGCTAGATTACCATGTTCCTCTGTTGGCACACTAGCTCGGAATACTCATAGAATCATAGAGTTCAAAGAGACCACAAGGACCATCAAGTCCAACCTCCTGCTGTGCAAGAACACATGGTCAAAGCATTCCCAACAGATGGTTTTCCCACCTCTGTTTAAAAACCGTCAAAGAAGGAGACCATTACACTCTGAGGCAGTGTTACTCCGCTGTCTAACTGTTCCTACTATCATGAAGTTCTTCCTAATGTTTAGGTGGAATCTCTTTTCCTGAAGTTTGAAGCCGTTGCTCCATGTCCTAGTCTCTGGAACAAAAGCAAACAGGCTTGCTGCATCCTCCATATGTCATCCCTTCAAATACTTAAACGTAGCTGTCACATCACCTTCTCTTCTCCAGGCTAAACATACCCAGCTCCCCAGGTTGCTTCTCATAGGGCATACTTTCCAGGCCTTTTAACATTTTTGTTGCTCTTCTCTGGATATTCCAGCTTGTCAATATTCTTCTTGAATTGTGGTGCCCAAACTGGACACAGTATTCCAAAGCAGAATAGAGTGGCATTATTACTTCCCTTGACCTAGACAATATTCTTACCGATGCAGCCCAGAATCACATTGGGTTTTTTTTAAAGCTGCCACATCATTCTGCTGACTCGTGTTTGGCTTGTGGTCTAGATCCCTTTCACACGTACAGTGGTCAGGCCAGGGGTCACTCCTCCTGTATCTATCCAATTAATTTTTTTTTCCTGCCCTAGTGTACTACCTTAAATTTCTCCCTATTGGAATTTCTCCCAACTCTCTAATCTGCTAAGATCATTTCAAATTCTGATCCGGTCCTCTGGGTTATTAGCTACCCCTCCTAATTTGATGCCATCTGCAAATTTGATGAGAATACCTTCTATTCCCTCATCCAAGTCATTGATAAAGATGTTGAATAGCAATGGGCCCAAAAAGAACTCTGTGGCACCCCACTAGTTGCTTCTCTCCAGGATGAAGACGAGCCATTGGTGAGCACTCTTTGGGGCTGGTTGGTCAACCAATTACAAATCTACCTAGCAAACTGCATTTGTAATTAAAAACACATTTTATCCTAAAAAAAAGAAGCTGAGCCTTTCTGATAAACAAATAAAAGATAAAAGAATCTTGTGGTATTTTGGAAAAAAACAAAGAACCAATGTATTGTGGTGTTAGGTTCAATGCAGTAGAATCCACCTCACAGAAGGATGAAGTGTAGT